>JAJPUD010006412.1:5241-29707 GCA_023553655.1 Myrmecobius fasciatus
CAGGGGGTGTGTGCATGTGGTGAACACCATGCTTGCACACACACCTGTATAAACCTCAGGGTAGTAGACTGTTGGATGTATTGCAATAATCTTGCACACCCACATATACATTTGAGTAACTATGTACATTATGCGCTTTTCACACAGATACAACTTTACAGTCATACATTCACCTGGGCCAACCAGCACTGATATTTCTCAAAGGCCTCATGAGGTTGCAAAAGGGATGTTATACCAAGAACTAAAGACATTGATACATGTGTCCACACTTGTACATATTATTGCACAGCCTCTTCTCATAAAATCCTATAATGTCATTTATTGGAGGCAACTTAATCTTGCCCAAGCCCTTCAGTGTACAGACTGGGAAATGGACCCAGAGACTTTCTTTCTTTCTTTCTTTCTTTCTTTCTTTCTTTCTTTCTTTCTTTCTTTCTTTCTTTCTTTCTTTCTTGCTTTCTTGCTTTCTTGCTTTCTTGCTTTCTTGCTTTCTTGCTTTCTTTCTTTCTTTCCTGAGGCAATTGGAGTTAAGTGACTTGCCCAGGGTCACACAGCTAGGGAATGTTAAGGTCTGAGGTCAGATTTGCACTCAGGTCCTCCTGACTTCGGGGCTGATGCTCTATCCACTGCATGGGAATTAATTTTTCTTACCCTAAGCCCCATTCTCTCTCTCTGGTACGCAGCCAGAGCCTTAAAAGCCGCTCAGCTTGGGCTTTTTTGCTGGAAGGGTCCAAGAAGCCTGGCTGGGCCAATGGCGGCTCATTTAGAGAGGCGGGGGGGGGGGGGGGGGGGCTCAGGAGGAGGGATTTACCCCCTCTGGCCAGGGCGGGCCGGCAGAGGTAGTGTTTGAAACTGTTCTGTCGCCCAGGAGAGCTGGGGCGGGGGGCGCTGAGTGCCTTCCCACCGGCCCCTGGGGGCCCTCTTCTCCCACTCATGTTCCGCCTTAAGCCATCCCTCTCCCTCCACTAAGAGGACACCAGAGAGAGCGTTTCTGGGAAACTGTCAGAGGCCGCCTCGCCTCCCTGGAAGTTTGATGGGATCCTGCCGTGCGTGGGAGCACACGGAGGCTCCCGGGGAGGAGGGTTCGGAAATGTTCCGCGGCAGCTGCGGCCGGCTGGCCCGGCCCCAGAGGGGGGCCCGCGGGAGGCAGCTGGGCCCTGGAGGGAGACTCTGACTCAGGCTCCCGGGACCTTCTCGCCCCCTAGGGCGAGACCATGGGGGCCTGTGGGGGGAGGGGTGGCCTGGCCGAACTCCAAGCTTGTGGGGAGCCACGGGAGCATCCCGTCCGCGGGGCGGGAGGAGGCTCGGCGGCCTCCCCAAATCCGGAGAGCTGGAGCACACACAAACTTATGTGGTTACGTGCACCCCAGCAGCCGGAGGCCGCAGTGGCTACTGGTCTTCCTCTGGGCTTCTGTGGCGAGAGATGGGGGTGGGGGGGGGAGGGGAGAGAAAAGGAAGCGGGGGGAGGGGGAAGAGGGATAGAGACAGAGACAGAGAGACAGACAGAGACAGAGAGAGACAGAGAGAGGAGAGACAGACAGACAGACAGACACACCCCGGTAATGCTTAGGGTAACAAAGCATTTTACTCATCTTGGGGTCCCTCCTCTGATCCAAAGCTTTCAGGGGCCCCCATCTCCTCCAGCAGAGTAATAATAACTATTATTATTTTGGCAGCTAATAGTAAAGTGCTTTAATTGTTATGAAGTGCTTTGTATGGATGATCACAGCTGATGTCCCTTTTACAGATGAGGGCATTGAGTCAGAGCTTAGAATGACTTGCCCTCTTGCTTTGAGCTTGGCTCTCTCTGGGATCCAAAGCACAGCCCCCAGGTGCAGATCCTTTCCTAGGAAATGACCAAAGTTGGGTAGAATTAAATACAGCTTTCTCAACAGAACCCCACCATCATTCAATCAGTGAATATTTATTAAGTGCTTACTGTGTGTAGGGCACTGTACTAAGCCCAGGCGACACAAAGAAAGTGTAAAACCAATCCCTGCCCTGCCCACCTTATGCTCCAATGAGGGAAGGAGATAGTCCGTGGGGCCCAGAGGTTAGGGCAGTAAACTCAGAAGCAAGAAGATCTGGGGTTCAAATTCCACATTAGACCCTTATTAGCAGGGTGACCCTGGGCAGATCACTTCATTGATCTCTGCCTCATCTGTAAAGTGAGGAGTCTGGACTTGACCTTTAAGCCAGTCACTCTGTGATTGATAAGATGGCTGCCAAGCAGGGTTGAGCTAGCAGGGGCCAGGAGGGTGCTTGGCTCTGGGAAGGGGTGGGTGTCTGGAGAGAGGCCGGGAGGATGCAGCCATCCACCCCCCAAAACTCCAGGGTCTTTCCTAGGATCATCCACCCCAGGAAAGAACTTAAAAGAGCTCTCGGGCAGCCCCTTCTTTTTACAGGTGAGTAAACTGAGTTTCAGCAAGAGTCAGGTGGTACATGAAATGGGATTCCAGGGCACCCTCCTTGACTCTGGCCCGGCTCTGCAGGGCTCCTTGGGGTCCTTGGCAGGGAACTTGCCATTGATGTTCCTTGCCATTGTATTTGTGGAACAAAAAAATGGATTGACACAACAAAAACCCAACAGAGCTTCCCCCTCACCATGGGACACAGAAGATGCTTTGTGGCTCCCTTCTGTATACCCCCCACTCCACAAGTTTGTCATTAGCAGACAAGGGAGAATCCACATGGTCCCGTTCTTGCCCATGCTGGGCCTTTTGGGTGCTCTGGAGCTGATGTTTCAACAGTGCTCTAAGGCTGACAAAGCTCTTCACAGATGTGATCTCATTGATTGGATCTGAGCATGGGCCTGGGTCCGAAACCATTTGGCCTGGTTCACTCGTGGGTCACTGGGTTAGTGTTATATTTGTGATGGAAGATCCCCTGGAAGGATCCCCTCCTAGCTGTTCATGTCAGCATCAGCACAAGTGCTCAGCCCTCGGGGGACCCCCCAAAGCTCCAGTGTTCCCTGAGGTCAGTGCATGGAGGTGACCACTTGACCTCCCTGGGGCTTCCCTCTGAGTGTTTGCCAATCTCAGTGGCGAATGACCAGGTCCCAGAGTGGCAGGGACGCAGGGAATCCATTAGCCAGAGAAGAAATGGCCCCTGGGGCAGCCACTGAGGGTCTCTAGGTCTCCCCCTCACCGAGATTGATGGCTTTAATGTTATTAAAAGCCAGGGCAGTCACCTGAGCTTCCGATGCTGAACTGTCTGCTGATGGAATTGCTTCTCTTAGCTTTAATGAAAATTTCAGGGAGTGGCTGGATGGGGGCAAGGGTGGTCAGCCCTTGTGGGGGCAGGGCCTACAAATGTGGCCCGGATTTATGGCCTCCTGTTTCTTCTCACCCAGATAATCTTTATGTGTGGCTGGGCCAAGTCTGTTGGTCTTATGTTAGAAAAGGATAGTAGTAGTATTGGTAGTATTAGTAGCAGCACCACCTGCAGCAGTAGTAATATTGTAGCATTAATGGCAGTAGCAGGAATATTGTAGCAGCAACAGTAGTAGTAATATTGTAGCATTAGTAGCAGCAGTAACATTGTAGCATTAGTAACAACAGCAGCAGCAACATTGTAGCATTAGTAGCAGCAGTAACATTGTAGCATTAGTAACAGCAGTAGCAGTAATATTGTAGCTTTAGTAACAGCAGCAGCAGTAATATTGTAGCATCAGTAGTAGTAGCAGTAATATTGTAGCATTAGTAGCAGCAGCAGTAATAGTGTTGTAGCATTAGTAGCAGTAGCAGCAGAAGTATTATAGTGTTAATAGCAGCTGTAGTACTAGTATTGTAGTATTAGTATCAGTATCAGTAGTAGCAGCAGTAACATTGTAGCATTAGTAACAACAGCAGCAGCAATAACATTGTAGCATTAGTAACAGCAGTAGCAGTAATATTGTAGCATTAGTAGCAGCAGTAATATTGTAGCTTTAGTAACAGCAGCAGCAGTAATATTGTAGCATCAGTAGTAGTAGCAGTAATATTGTAGTATTAGTAGCAGCAGCAGTAATAGTATTGTAGTATTAGTAGCAGCAGCAGCAGCAGAAGTATTATAGTGTTAATAGCTGCTGTAGTACTAGTATTGTATTAGTAGCAGTAGCAGTAGTAGCAGCAGCAGCAGGAGTAATGATAGTGAGATGGCCAGGTAGCACAGTAGATAGAGTATGGGGCCTGAGTCAAGAACACATCTTTCTGAGTTCAAATCTGGTTTCAGACACTTACTAGCTGGGTGACCCTGGGCAAGTCAGTTAGCCTGATTACCTCAGTTTCCTCAATTATAAAATGACTTTGAAAAGAAAATGGCTAACTACCCCAATATCTCTTCCAAGAAAACCCCAAATGGAATCACAAAGGTCAGACACGACTGAATAACAGTGATAAAATGTATTCTAGTTAGGTTCCAAAAATCAGCCTCCCAATTCTAAGATGAGGGAGATGTGGCTGGTAGCTCGACTGCCCCAGGAGTGTGCGTTTTAGTGGCCTTCAAGTTGCATGTGATAAGGCAGCCAGAAAAGCCCATGTGATCATAGATTGTCTTAAAATTATGCTTCTTGGAATAAGAAGGCAAAGAAAGAAAAGCTTTGTCCTCTGCCCTGGGAAAATCATCCGGGAGATGCTATGCTCAGTTTAGGAGATGAAGTGGAGTGTCTAGGGGATGGCAACTAGGATTGGCGAAAGATCTGGGTCCCTGCTGTATGGGAATCACTTGAAAGAACAGAGAATCTTTAGCCTGGAGAAGAGAAGAGTGGAATATTTGAAAAATTATCACCTAGAAGAAGGGTTGGATTGGTTCTGTTTTCCTGGCAGGAAGCACTAGGAACAATAGGGGGAAGTTTCAAAGAGGCAAAATTAAGCTTCAGATAAGGGAAATACTTCCTACAGACTAAGGCTGTCCCCAAGCAGAGGGAGCTTCCTGTCTTTGGGCAAAGGCTGCATGACCCAATTGGGTGAGTGGGGAGTGGCCCTCTAATCCAACCCATTCTCCAGACTGGTAGACTCTATTTTTCTTTAGCATGGTGGGGGAGTCATTTACCTTTCAGAACAAGTTCTGTTTTCTTTCTCAGCATCCTCTGTAAGAATGGAAATGAAGGAGGCAGGATGGAGCAGTGGAAAGAGTATGGTATATGGTTTCTGGGGAGCCTGGAATCTACCTCTATCACCAAATGATTTTGGGCAAGTCATGTTCTAAGTGGGGACTTTGTTTCCCCAGCTATATGTAAGATGAGCCCTTCTGTATCTAAGTATATGATCCTAAGGACCATTTTCCTTGGAGAAAGCTTGATTTTTATTTAATTTTATAAGCCTGCCATACTACCTGACTCCTGGGAATTCCCAAATTCAGGAATTGGCCAGGGGCCTGTTTCTCATGAGGGTGGAACATCCAACTCACCCATTGTGTAGCCCTTTAAAAGAATGGTGGAAACTGTGTGCTAAAGCATCATCCCTATCAGTGACAAGATCACAGAGTATCTGCTAGGTGTCTTATCTGGGGCACCCAGAGTCTTCCCTTCCTGTGGCTCAGCCAGACCCAGAGCTAGGAAAAACAGGAAGATAGACCGAAAGAATGGAAGGGAGTGAGGGGACCCGCTTTGGAAGTAGTGACTAGGGCACTCCAAAAAGCCTTTCAGTTACTTTATGAAGTCAGTATGATTTGGGGGGTGATTGGGATGGCATTGCCCCTTTTTGCATTATTACAGGTCAGCAAGCATTGATCTCTTTTCAATTCAATTCAGAAAGCATTTTTAAGAAGTAAAAGTATAGGGGCAGTTACACCAGCCCTGAAGTCAGGAAGTCCTGAGTTCAAATCTGGCCTCAGACACTTAACACTTCCTAGCTGTGTGACCCTGGGAAAGTCACTTAACCCCAATTGTCTCAGCAAAAAAAGCAAAAAAAAGAAGTAAAAGTATATTTGTGACAAATATGGAAATATCTTAGAAGAATTGCATGTTTAATCTATAACAGATTGCTTGCTGTCTTGGGGAGGGGAGAGAGGGGAGAGAAGGAGAAAAATTTGGAACACAAGGTTTTGCAAAGGTAAATATTGAAAACTACTTTGCATGCATTTGAAAAAAAAAACAAAAAAACAAAATAAAGAAGTAAAATGATATTTTTATGTCATTTGTTTTTTATGTTATTTGAATTTTCCACTGTACCTTTCGTTTCCCCTCAGTAATACAAAGAGTAAAAAAAGGGGGAAAAAGCTTAGCAAGACTGGCCAGCAAATCCAAAAAGCCTGGCATTTTATATGCCATGTTCCACACCCATAGGCTCTTACCTCTTCAGCTGGAGCAGGGGAAGATGCCTTCTTAGAGCTCTCACTTGGGCCAAACTTGGTTGTTTGAATTTCTTAGTGTAAGGATGGAATTATTTTATTCTCTGTCTTTCCATTTGTGTTGTTGTAGTCATTGTATTTATTTTCCTGCTTCTTTTGACTTCACTCTGCATCAAATTCTGTCTTCCCCTACAAAAATAGGGGTGAAAATTTTAAAGTATAAATTGGACACTCTCCCTAGATGTAACTGAAATGTAAGTTTAAGTAGTGCCACATCCCAATGGGCACAGTAATGAGGTGTTGGGCCAAGAGAGGCAGTGGAAAGAATACCTGGTTTAGAGACAGATGAGCTATGTTCAGATCCCTTCTTCCTTCAAACTATTCTAGTTATCTTTGCAAAGAAAACCCCAAATCTGGGTTTTGAGGGGTACAAGAGATGCTAAGAGGCATTCTAAATATGGAAGGCAACCAGTGCCTGGGAACCAAGATGGCGGGTGGAAGTCAGATGCAGAGAACAAACACCTCAGTGTTTAAATTGATTAGGCTGGTGTATGTGAAGAAGATGTCATATGAAAGAAGCTGGAAAGGTAGATAGGAGCTAGTTCAAAGTGTGCAATAAAATTGGCATTTCATTCTAGATTCAGTAGGAAGCTGGAGAAGTTTCTTGAGCAAGAGTATGATGTGATCAGATTTGAGCCCTTGGGAATATAAATTTGGAGGAGAGACTGAAGCAGGGAGGATGGTTTTGATGACAATGAAGTAGTTCAAGTAAGAAATAAGGATGGATGAATGAAAGAAGGGGGCCCAGGAGGAGTACTGGTGGCCATAGAATCAATGGGTCACTTCACCTCCTGGAATATGGCCATGATAGGGAAGAGTCAAGAATGACTTTGAGCTTGTGAACCTGGCTGACTGGGAGGATGGTGGCAATGTCCTCAACAAAAAAGGGGAATTTGGAAGAAGGATTTTTGGGGGGAAATAATAATGAGTTTTGTACTTCTCTTGGATTTCCCCCAGTCGTTGAAGCTTTCTGAGCCTTGGGTCCAATGCCACAATTTTAAGTGACTTCTCTTTATGGCGATAGTTGCGAATCAGCATAGTGGGCAGAGGTTAAAGGCAAGACAGTTCAGACATTTCTAAAAAGGTCACCTCTGCAGAGAATAGTGCTGTATGGCGCAAATCTAGCTATCTTTATAGTGTCCTTTCCGAGAGAGGAAGTTGCCATGTGGGCTGTAAGATGGTATTGATATTGATCATGAGAATATGTATTACCAGAGCAGGAAGCAACAGGGGCAGGAAAAATCGATCTCAAATGTAAACCGGTAGACTTGGATCTGACCATCTCTTCTGACACATACTAACTACATGACCTCTGTTGGCCTCTAGGCCTCATTCCCCATCTGTAAAATGAAGAGATTGGACTAGATAATCTCCATATTTCTGTCCAGTTCTAAACCTCTGATACTAAGTACATTTGGTTCTATGAACCCAGAATGAATCTGGTTTCATCACAAATGGAGGAGAAATATGAAATTTAGAGTGAAGACTCAGAAGAAATCATAATTTTCACTTAAGGATGTATTAAGTGCCTATTGTATAAAGAGCACTAGGGTTACAAAGATAGGAGTGAAGTTTTAAAAAATAGAAATTGGACACTTTCTACAGATGCCATCGAATGTCCAGCTGACTATCACCTTCTTGTCCGAGGTTGGTAATAGCATTGTCCTGATTGAAGACATCTTGATAATCTTGCAAAGATTCACTGGATCTGGCCTTTCCCCACTGGCTCAGAACAAGGTTGCATTATATTTAGCATTTTTCTGTGTATCCACAGGCTTGAATTATGTCCTGACGGCGGATGTGACCAAAAAGGAGAAGGGCCAACAGCCTCGGGTGTACTTTGTGTCTCTTGGAGAGACAACGGGGCAGGTCTCTGAGAAGATGCAGCTTTCCTACATGCAGGAGAAGTGTGAACACTATCAAGCCCACGTGAAGGTCAGTCTGAGACTTGCCTCTTGCATCCTGGCTCTTGTCAGGTGGTGGATTCTCTTCCTCTGGGTGGAAAGCGTGAAGTTACCAGGAAAATGCATCCAGGGTAATGGCCCATTCTTTTATTCGACTTGTTGCCAAAGTTCTTTGGGAAGAACTACAGGGTCAGGGATCAGGTTTGGCCACTCTCTGAAATGTTCTTTGAGAACCAGACAGCCAGTATCTGGGGAAGGTCTTGCCCTGTATTCATGGGAAGGCTTTTCCGTCCTTTCCCTGCAAAGATCCTCTTGGAGAAGAGACTCAGTTGCCTGGCCATAAGATTTCTGGTTCTGCTTATCTGGGGTGCTTCTCTTGATATTGCTGCCTTCCCATATTGATACTTAAATTTTGGTAACAATAAGTATGTCTTGTTGAGATCGTAGTTTTTTTTTATCCTCCTCAATTACTTTCTCTATTTTAGGAGTGCATTTTTGGCCTTCCCACCCTTTCTGAATAAGCCTTAACATGTTTTTCTCTTCTCGTAATTGTTTATTAAATGGCCTTTGCTCTAAGCCTGGAAGTGAGGGGCCCATCTGTGGATGGGAAAACACTCGAGTTAGTTCCCAAATGAGTGAGGCTATTTTAAGGCAGATGCTGAGAACATGAGGCTCAAAGAACTCAGGAAAGTTGGCAATATCAGTCACTGCAAGCTTATGTGCTAAGAAATCCTTCGCTGGAAGGTTAGCAAGTACAGGGCCTCAGTGTTACCAGATCTGCATTCAAGGCCTACTTCCAATATTTCCTAACTATGTGATTGAGCAAAATTATCCTCTTTAATCTCAGTTTTCTCATCTGTGAAATGGAGATAATTGTCCCTGCCCTGCTTACTTCATGTGACTGTTGCGAGTGCCAAGTGAGACAGTGTTTGTGAGGGTGCATTCAGCAGTATTGTTTCCAGCCATAGTGAACTGGAAGGGACGTTGGAGGTTACAGAGGTCAACCACTCATTTTATTGTTTTTATTTTAAAGCTTTTGATGACATTTGCATAGATAGTTTTCAACATTCACCCTTGCAAAACCTTGGTTTCCAAATTTCTCCCTCCCTTCACCCCACTCCTTCCCCTAGACAGCAAGTAATCCAATTCAAGTTAAACAAATGCATTTCTTCTATACATATTTCCACAATTATCTTGCTGCAAAAGAAATCAGATCAAAAAGGGAAAAAATGAGAAAGAAAACAAAATGCAAACAAACAGCAACAAAAAAGTGAAAATACTATGTTGTGATCCACACTTAGTCCCCACAGTCTTTGGGTATAGATGGCTGTTTTCATCACAAGATCATTGGAAATGGTCTGAATCATCTCATTGTTGAAGAGAGCCACGTCCATCAGAATTGATCATCATATAGTATTGTTGTTGCCGTGTATAATGATCTCCTGGTTCTGCTCATTTCGCTCAGCATCAGTTCCTGTAAGTCTCTCCAGGTCTCTCTGCTGATCATTTCTAATAGAACAGTAATATTCTATAACATTCATATACCATAACTTAGCCAGCTATTTCCCAGCTGATGGGCAGCCACTCGGTTTCCAGCTCCTTGCCACTACACAAAGGACTGCTACCAATATTTTTTGCACATGCAACCATTCATTTTAGATGAGGAACTGAGGCAGGGTCTGAGGAAGGACATCACGCTCTGGAAAAGCTGGAGGCAGAATCTGAACCAAGGAATTTGTGGCTCCAAGGCCAGCATTCTGCCCACTCTATCACCCAATTGCAAAAAGGAAACAGTCCTTGCCTTCAGCAAACTTACATTCTACCAGAGGAGAATCCAGATGATGACTAAGGAAGGAAGTGATTTCAGGAGGCACAGAGTCCCCTCCTGGCACTCCTCCTGCCTAACCCCTCCTCATTCATTCTCTCTCTTTTGCTGGCTCATTTTCTAAGTGCTGCCTGATAACCATGGTTGTCTCCTGGGGATCTCTGCTCCCCTTAAACAAGTCTGCTTGATGATCTCATCAGCTTTCATAGATTAAATTATCATCTCCATGTTGATGGATCTCAAATCCACTTAAGTAGCCCTCACCTCTCTGCTGACCTCTGCTCTTGAATCTCTGACCGCCCATTGGGCATCTCCATCTGGATGTCCCATGGGTGTTCTAAATTCAATCTGTCTAAAATTGAATTCATTATCCTTTTCACCAAACTCTCTCCTCTTCCTGACTTCCCAAAGATTGTCGATCTGGCGTCATTTTCAGCTCCTCACTTTTCCTTACCCCCATCTCCAATCTGGTGGTGGAGCATCTCTTGAATATGCCCCCTTCGCTCCTCTAACACTTCCCCAGCTCTACTGCAGACCCTTCTCACCCCGCGCCTGGACTGTTGCAATAGCTGCTGATGGGTCAAGACTGTCCCCCTCCACTCAGCCATCAAAGTGATCTTCGTAAAGCACAGGTCCAACTTTGTTACCCCCACTCACCCCCATTCCACAGACTGCTGTGGTCCCCTCTGACCTCCAGGATCCAATACAAAATTCTTTGTTTGGAATGCAAAGACCTTCACAATCTGGCCCCAGCTGTCCTTGTGGATTTATTGCACAATGCCGATCCCCAACCCAGCCCCTTGTACTCTGCATTTCAGCCGACTTGGCCTGTTGCTATTCCTTACACACAACCTTCTGCTTTTCATCTCTTTGCTCTTTGCTTGGAAGACCCCCTCCTCGTCTCTGATGATGAGAATCCCTAGTTTCCTTCAAAGGTCATGGCAAATGCCCTCTTTCGGTGTGATGTATTTTATGATTCTCCCACTTTTGAGGATCCAAAGTGACCTCGTCTCTATATTTATTTTGAATTTTCACCTCTTTGTACTCATCCCGTTCTCCCAGTGGATATGGCTTCCTCCAGGGCAGGGATGTTCTATTTTTTGTCTCTGCCTCCTCAGCACCTGTAGAGTGCCTCAGCTTTGTCAGGGACTTGATTATTTATTGAATTGAATCCCTGATTTCATCCTGAAACTTTTTAAATTAACCAAAACAAAGAAAAATAAAGATTTAATTAAAAAACAAACCCACAATGCAATGCACAGTAAAAAAGGTGAACCACTTGAACCACTCTATTTTCATGAATATTTCTTTCAAAGTGTTTTTTCTTGATTTCTCTCTAAAAAACAAATACACCAACAACAAAAACCAACCAACCTAACTGAAATAACACAGAACCTCAGTATGATGCTGATCTCAGGAGACAAGGATAACATGTGTGTCAGATGTGTTGTGTGCTGTTACCACCCAGGACCACAGAATCATGGACTTAGGGCCTAGAACTTCTCCTTTATAAATGGTTCAGAGAGGACAAAGTACCTGCCTGAGGTGGGACTGGAACCCAAGCTCTCTGACTTCCTTCCCCGGCACCTTGCTGAAGATCGTAGTGTGCACTGAGAGGCTCTGGGAAACCCACCAGAGAGACCCAGCCTACAAGAACGTGCCCAGCTTGAGAATGGCTACCCACGTTAACCACTGCTTGAGATGCCCCATATTTGGAGCATGAGAAGTGGTTTTCCTATCCAGACTGTTCTGGATTCCAACAGAGGCCTGGGGTTTGGGGAATAAGGAAATAATGATATTAGCCGACTGGCTAGGTATCAGGGATGTGGACCAGCTGTGACCTTCATGGCTTATGGTTTATCCAGCTGTGGGCAGCAGCTGTTGAGACCACTGGATCTTGTGAGAGAGGTTGCAGGCTTTGGGGGTAGAGGTTATCCCCAAAACAGAGCAAGCAGGAAGGGCTTTGGGACTGTCTTTGGCTGGAGCCACTTAAAAGGTCCATGCAGCCTCCAGAGTCTGAGAGCAGTTTTTCCCATGAGGACCCTTCAGTTGACCTCACAGAAATGTCTAATAAGATAATGATAAAACTTTGAGTTTACTAAACACCATCTGGTCAACAAATGATGATAAGAGGCAGCCTGTGACAGGCAATTTGTGCTTTGTTTGGGACATCTTTATGTAAAGCTTCTGTATCTTTTCCTTTCTCCCTGGGATGATCCTTCCAAATCCAACAGGATGTGTAATCTGGATGGATGCATGTCAGGGGGATGGGCTACCAGTTGGAGATCTTGCTCTCCAAAAGCACCTTATGCTTTCTTATATATATTTTCTATATGCTCATCCATGTCTCTGTCATCTCCCCCAATAGAATGTAGGTGCCTCAAGGCCTGGGTCGACTTCTTCTGTTTTATCTTTGTTTCCCCAGGCACTTAATAAATTCACGTCACTTGATTTTATTGACTTTGATAAAATGATAATATTGTTGATATGGTTGCTGGGGGATTGCAGCCCCTCTGTGCTTGCTCATGCTGTTTGTGACTCTTGCTCTTAAATCACCCACAGGCAGGAGTGGGATGGGGGCTGATGGTGAAGGCTTTCTCTATATCTCTTGCACATATGCCAGTGGGTGCCAGTGGAGCACACAGACTGTTCATATGCTAGTCCCAATTCTTCCTGTGGGAACAACTCACTTCTTTTTCTGGTCAATCATTCAATCAACAAGCAAATGCTTTATTTGAGGTTACAAAGACAAAGCAAAAATAATCCTTCCCTTCGAGGAATTTCCATTCTCATGAGGAAGACCCTCTGTGTAGAATTAGACACATAAAAGATGAGTGGAGAGGGAAATGGAGGTAACTTTGGGACGGGGGAACTGCAGAAGGTCACTTTGCAGTTGAGTCTTGAGGGAAGCCGAGGCTTCTAGAGGCTGAGATGAATATATCATGTGCAAATGGGATATAGGACTAATCTGCCATTGGTAGGGAGGACAGCATGGCAGACCCAGAGATAGGCAGAAGAGCATGAAGTGGTTGGATGGAGTCAGGCTGTGAAGAGCTTTACATATCAGGAGTATTGATCCTAATGGTACTAGGGAGGCATTGGTGATTATTGATAGGGAAGAGGAGCCACGTTTTAGCATGATGTCTCTGGTAGCTGCAGGCAAGAAGGGCTGGTAAGAGATGCCATTCAGACAAGTCCAAGGGAGGCTAATGGCAGTGATGTAGGAGAGAGATGATGAGGGCTTGGTAGGGAGAAAGGCAGGTGTATCAGACAAGGTGTTTTCTGGAGGCAGAGCAAAACCTGACACCTTCTTGGCTACAAGATAACCATGAGATTACAAATCTTGGTAACTGGGAGGACGGTGGTCCCCTTGAAAGTTATAGGGCCATACATCTCTTGGAAGTCTGATGTGTGGCTCATCTGATGTGTTATGGAATAGCGTGTTTACTCTTTTTGTTAGTCTCTCCTTTGTTCTTTGGGTAACCCAAGTTTAATTCATCAGAGATTATTTTAGCAATAGACTTCCCAATCTCTGAGCAAAACTTTCTGAAATTAGAATGTAAGCTCTTTCAGGCCATAGACTGTCTGGTTAATATTTTTGTATCTGTGTTATCTTGTACAGTTTCTGCACATAATAAATGCTTCTGGAATTTTGAATTCTCCATTGGAAGAATACTGATATTAAAAGATGGAGTCATTTTAGGGGATACTTGGCAACTTTCCAAATACAATCCAGTCTGCTCTGTTGGAATTTAGACCCAATTCATTGTTCCTCTCCAGTGACTATCCAGAACATCTATCTATATCTATATCTATGTCTGTATTTATATCTGTATCCTTGTTGATCACCTCTTCCAATTGTTTGTCATAGTATGGACAGGAGAATTTCTTTATCCACTTGGTTTTTCTTGTGTGAATAATTTAGCCAAACTCTTTAGGGGGATCTTTCTTTTTGTACTGGATCTACAGTATCCTCTAAGGAACCCTTTTTCCTAATGCAGTTCTGCGTCTTGTCTGAAGTTTATCATTCCAGAGAACTTCCTGGGACATGGAGAGGTTAAGTAACTGGCCCAAGATCAGCAATATGCATCAGATGCAGGACTCGAATCCAGGTCTTCTTGATGTCAAGATTAGTTATTTCCTTTAACACAGTGCTTCTCTTGAGTGGTTATAGATTTTTTAGATGCTTGAATAACTACGTAGCATTAACCTAGTTTCCCCAAAGTGATCTCCAGTAGGAGACTTGGGATAATCAGTACTATGTGTTGTACAAACAGGAGAATTTGAAGGGCCTCCCCATTGAGCTTTAGGACTCTATTCCATTTAGGATCATCTATCCTCTATAAGGATATAAGGAAATTTTTGGTCAGTAATCCATGAAATTTTTTTCCTTTGCCTTGTTTCGGTAGTAGTAGCAGGTATTATTTCTCTGAGTGTTTAGCATCCTCCCCTCTCTTATAGAGCTTCAGTCCTGCTCCCTTGATGTCCCCAGAATGAGATTGCTTCTTGTGTGGAGCTCTCCTGTGTACATTTGCTTTTCTGAGTTTGGTTTTCTTTCATGCCCTCTCTAACTTCCTCACACAGTACATTGGGGATTGTGGGATATTGGAGTCCAAATAGGGTTACTTTATTGTTGATAAAATAGATTTCAAAATATTGGTGACAAATTATTTCCTTTTTAAGCTATTCATCATTCTTCTGTCAGTTTCACCCTCATTCTCAGAATGGTGTCTTACTTGCATCTCTTCCTACAATCTTATTTTCCTCTCTGTTCTTTTTGTTTTATAAGGTGATATTCATCATTTTACTCTGTCTTCCTCTGTAAGATTTTATAAATGAGTTATGTTCTAAACTGGCATTGTCCTTTGCTGCTATATTTCTTTGCTTAGCAATCAGATCAAGAATTGGTTGGTCAAGGTTGGTTTTTCTGGCCTCCTTGTTGTAGTGATTGATTTATACTGGTTAGACATCTAAGGAAATTAATTATATCAGTGTGTTTTGATGTCTGTTCTTTGATGTACTTCCCATTTTCCAACATCGATAACTCATTCAAATAGACCCGACTGGAGTGGTTTTCATTTCAAATTATATTTTGGTCTTATTTTTATTCTTTATTCTCATTTGGGATTGATTTCAAGCTTTCTTCTAATAATTAATTGGCCTGACTCTACATAGATGACTTATTTGGGAAGGCCTTTTAAATCAGTAACCCAACATTTCTTATCTGTTAATATACAGTCCATTTTTGGTTTTTTTATGAGGCTTTTTAATCATATGGAATTATGTTTCAAAAACTAGGTTTTAATCTTCACTCCTCTCTAATCATTATCATAACTTGTAAGGATGGGATTTTGTTATAATCAATTCTTTATTCATTCCAACACAACTTGCAGGATTTTGTTTCAGCAAAGAGTTGCATTAAGGTCTCCTAAGGAAGGAGTCTGCTTTTTATTTTCTGGGTAGCCTTGGATAAATGGTGAAATCTCTCTGTATTCTTGATAATAAAAATGGAGAGGATGGGGGGGTAAGATGGGGACAATCAGGAAAAGCTGTATCTAGGGAGTGATATTTGAATTGAGTTTTGAATAAAATCAAGGGGTCTAAAAAGTAGAAGTGAGAAGAATACAATTCAGGTTTGGGGGACCACCACCATGCAAAGCTACAGGGAAGGGAGGAGGGAGATGTATAAAGTATGGCATAAGGGTTGGAGCAGCCTGGCAATACCACAGAGTGCAGAGTGGAAAGGAAGGCACAACAAGGGGGGCAAATTGGAGCAGACTGGGAAAAGCTCTAAGAGTCAGACTGATCCAAAAGGAAATGCAGAGCTACTGAAGTTTATAGAGCTGGGGAGTGACTTGGGAATTAGGGAAATCACTTTGGCAGCTGAATGGAAGATGGACTGGAGAGAAAAGAAGAGAAACTTGGGATCTGGGAAATCAGGGAAAAGGTTATGACAATAGTGTAGGTAGTGGATACTGAGTGTGGGAGAAGAACTCAGGGCAGACAAGAAGCATTTATTGAGCATTGACTGTGTACTACGCATTGCACCCAGCTCTGGGCAAGCAAAAAAAAAGACAGCCCTTACCATCAAGGAACTTAGATTCTAAAGGGACAAAGCTAACATATGAAAGGGAGCTGGAAGTGGGGAGGGGCTGAGGGGCATTCGAGTAGGGGGCCTGGATCTTTACTTCCTGAAATGATTTCAGGGTTTCCCGCCATGTGACTTCATTGAGAAATAATGGGAAATTAAAGATCTGGCTTCAGGGTAACCCCGGATCACAGAAGTTGACAGCAGCTTTGGGGTTTGCACATTCTAACAGAAGCAACAAGCTTTGTCTTTATTCTTAATGAGTTATTGGAGTAGCCAATGGATTTTCCCCCCTTTGAGAACATGCCCGGGACACTCTGCTTTTTCTTTATGTGCCAGATCCAGCTCTTGCTCTGTGGACATTTATGAGTAATTCATCACCAGTGGTGTTTTCCAGGGAGGTGGAAATCCCTTTCCCCCAACGTCTTTAAAGAGAGACACATCTGATGCTTGTGACGTACACTATGGCTCGGAGTAGACTCATTGACCTTTGGGGTCAGGAAATGAGAAGGGCCTGAAGTTGTCCCATTCTGCAGGCCTCTAACCAAGGCTGGCCAAAGCCTTGTGGAACAGGCTTTTGGTTCCAGGAGAGGCCCATGTTGTTACAAACTGAAGGAGAAAGACTAATCTGCAGTCGCTCTAGCTCTGAGGGCCTGCTGCTTTGTCTCCAAAGGGCCCCGAGAATAGAGTCTGTCATCTTTCCTTTAAACTGCTTCCCCCTTTTCTTCTTAGGTATTTATTTGGTTAAGGAAACACACCGCATCTCTCCTGTCTTGCCTTCATTTCTCTTGAGAGACAATGGGGCTTCATGGATAAAGCCTGGAAAACCCAGATTCAAGGCATGCTTCCAACACACAATGGCTTCATCATCCTGGACAAGTCAATTAGCTCCTTAAGTCCCGAGCAGTTCTCTAAGAAGCTGCTACGTCAATGGAGGGAGTTTTACAAAACCCAGAGGCCCACTTCCTATCTCTGTCCCAATCCCTTGCCTTTCCTCATCTATTCCTAAACCTGGAGTAAATTTCCTGCCACTCCAGTAGACCCAGCCTTGGCTGCTCACTGCTCCTTGCCACTTCCTTCTTGGGGTAGGAGCTCTGCCCTCGGCAGGTACAGACCACATCAAAGAGAGGCCGGAGCTCCACCTGGCTCCCGATCACCTTTGGACATTAGCCTGTGGTCCAGAACCTTTCCTTTTCTCCTCCATTAAAGCATTTGGCTCTGACTTGACTTTAGAGGGGATGCAGGGGACTGGCAATGGTCAGTGAATGGAGATTGATGGGCTAAGTGGCGTTAAGACGTGATCACATATTTTCCTGGAGAGGAGAACAGAGCCGGAGGACCGATCCAGCTGCTTACCTCCCCCCTACCTCTGCGGGCTTCCTGCATCAGTGTGAATGCTGAGTTAGGTCGTAGGAATGATAATGAAAACCATATGTTTGGGTGGGAAAAATGGAGGCAGGGAAGCAGTGTGGGCAGAGGGTCAAAGATTCTCTCCATGGTACCCACAACATCAAGGGAGGATGCAGATCTGGAGTTGTATTTGAGGGTGGAGGAGGCCACTGGGGGATGTTATCTGCTTGGTGGATTGTTGTTATTGTGAATGAAGGAAGGATGTCTTTTGGGGATAAGCCTGGGAAGGGAGGGACATTATTGTGTGGAGCAGGCACTGAATCAAACTGGTTTTATCTCTTAGAGGTGTTGGTAATTACTGCCTTTCCCACTCCACCCCCCCCAAACCAAGGGTCTCACTCTTCCGCCTTCTCCCCAGTTTGGAGACTTCTGGTTGTTACCTTGTGAACTGGAGGCCGAGAACCTTAAGGCTTTGTAATTAAAGGGTCATCTTGTTGGTGTGTATTTGGCAGGCTGGAATATAGGAGAACTATGGAAAGAAGCACCAACTGGTCCGGAATGAACATGGACTCGAGGCAGCCTTTCACTGTTTATCTGATTGTTTCCCAAGATGACAATTTTAGTGCCACTTTTTTATTTTGTGGTAAAACAATAAAGAAATGATAGTTGTGGAATGGTAAGCTGTAATGGCAATAGGATGGAAGCTCCTTGAAGGCAGGAACTGTGTGTTTTTGTCTTTCTATCCCCAGGGCCCAGTGCCTGGCACACTGCGGGTACTTAATAAGCACTTGTTGATGGTTGGTTACTAGAACCTCACTAGAAACTCTGCAGAGTGCTTTCCCTAGATTATTCATTGTCCTAGAGAGAATTGTGTTTGGCTTTCTGGATCTAGGAGGAGCCAATGGGATGATGGGGATTATCTTGTGATGGAGATTCCCAAGGTAGAAACAGTTACCTGCAAAACAGAGGACAATGTAAGAAGTGAGAGGAGAGTCAAAACTGTAGGAGGAAAAGGCAGAGTTGGGGGCATGGAGTGAGAGAAGTCGGGGGCTGGAGGCTTAGATGTCAAAAGGCAAACTCTGATCTCGTTGGCTTTGGAATCCCAATGGTTCACTGAAGTAAATGGGCATGGATGCATGTAAGTGTTTTGAGAGAGAAGCAAACACTGGATAAACATTTCCTGTGTGTCCAAAGTTAGCTCTACCCACCTGTCTTGCGTGTTTGGACAATGCATCATTGAACTTTCTTTCCTCCTCATCTCCTCTCCCTGCAGATGTTCCCCTGGTGAGATTCCTTCTGGCTCTATTTAGGAAAAAAACAAATTAGGGAAAGAAGTAATGAGGCATTATTTTTCATTGTTGTTAAATTTGACCCTGACAGATGGCAGTCAAGTGTCTTGGATACTTCTAGGAACAGAATGCCCACTATCTCTTGGGGCAGCCCGTTTCATTTTTGGAAAGCTCTGATTAAGGGAAATAGTACCCTTACTTCTGAGGGAACTTGATTGTGCTTATGTATGTGTGTGTCCATACATGTGCATCTATGTACACAAATATATGTATACACACAGATAAAAGAATAGGGATTGAACCTTCAATTTTACTGATGTCAGGAACTCCCAGGCAAAGAAACTCTTCCTTCTCAGGGAAATTGGCATCTTCTGTTAATTCTAGTCAGAAAAGTTAATCTCAGAGCATTGAGAGGTTAAGTGATGTGACTAGAGTCTCTTTGTCAGTATATGCCAGAGAAGGAACAGTTTTTTTTTTTTTTTTTTTTTTTTTTTTTGCTGAGGCAGTGAGGTTAAGTGACTTGCCCAGGGTCACACAGCTAGGGAATGTTAAGTGTCTGAGATCAGATTTGAACTCAGGTCTTCCTGACTTCAGGGCTGGAGCTCTATCCACTGCGCCACCTAGCTGCCGCAGGAACAGTTTTTAATTCCCTAAACTGTGCTGCCTCATTTCTTTCTGTCCGCTCCTTCCCCTTTCTCCCTTCTTTTTTCTCTTTTCCTCCTTCCCTTTCTTCCTCCCTTCCTCCCCCGCCCCCGTCTCTGTCTCTCTCTCTCCCCCATTTCCGATGCTAAGTTAGGGTGGAGATCAGGGATTGGGAAGGGGCTCACCTGGAAATTAAACCACCCTTTGAAATGACATGTCTTGTACTAGGCTAAGCTAAGCAAGGACCTGTAAAGTGGCCAGAAAGGAATGGTCCAGCATAATAATTAAAATGTTGGCTTAAGGGTCAGGAAAAGCTGGCTCTGTGTCTTCATTATGAAAAGAGAATAATCAGAACTTGTCATTGGTACATTCATCCCTGTAGTCTTCCCTGACAGAATATAAGCTCTTCCAGGGCATGGAATCTCATTTTTGTCTTGTAATCTCCAGTGCATGGCACATAGTAGGTACTTAACTCACTTGATTGTTGCTTGTTGATTGATTGCTCACCAGTCCCTTCTTTACTGGGCACTTGTGAGACACAGATGCGCTCAAGCTTGTGCCCACTTTGCACACTCTCTGGGTTGTGCGGATGCACATTTTGGGTTAGGGTTAAAGCCGTTGCTGCAGGATGTGGACATCACTGATGTCCATCTTATCTCTCTCCCTGGTTCTGTTGGGAGGGAAGCTTCTGCAAACTCCATCTTTAAAAACAGCACAAGATGGTGGACCCTGAACAGTGGGCAGAAGGGTGACAATCTCAGAAGGAGATTCTCAGCATGGTCTCAGATACTGCTCTGTTTGGTCCAGAGAGGGGATGCTTTTTTCTCTTAGGAACAGAGGCCTGGATCTGGAAGGGACCCCAGAGACCATCCTTGTTTTGCAGGTGAGAAATCAAGTGATTTGCTTACAATCACACATGGGATCTCATGGGACTTTGGAGACCATCTGATCCAATCTGGAACTTTAAGTGATTTGGCCAAGCTCATCCAAGGTTAAAGATGAGAGGAAACATAAGAGTCATTGAGTGCAAGCCTTTATTTTTATAGACGAAGAAACTGAGGTCCACAGAGATTCAATAACTTTAAAGGAGAATGTAAAAAAAAAAAAGGTTGGTAAATGACTAAATACCCAAAGTCATTCAGGTGATAATAATCAGAGGTAAGATTTGAACCCACAGCTCTTTCTACTGTCCCAAGTTGCTTTAGGGAATCTTTCCTTCTTCACCATAGCCATCCTATTCTGGGTTTTATAAGCTTCAGATCATCTCAGTTGCTCTTTTAGCTGATCTTTGAAACGCTGGCTAGACAAGTCTCCCTCTTTTTTATCCTGCCTTATTTCTCCAAATCAGTGATGTTGATCTTAAAGCTTTGACCCATCCACAATATTGTAGGCCCAGGTGCTCCCTAATTTGGGGCAAAGATGTTTGAGTTGTGGTAAATGATCCTCCTGCTCTTTCAGTAAAACTCCAGGAGCCACCCACGGGGTGAGTAGGTGTCCTCTCCAAGCTTCAAACCCTCAGCCAAGGTGGAAATATTCATCCCTCGTAACTTTATAAGTGGTAGAATCTAAAACAGACTTGGGGTGGTCAGCAGCCAGTTTCCAGCAGTGCGGCCACACCCATGGCCTCCCAGCCAGGAGCTAAGGGCTGAGAAAGGCCCAGGGGACCTCTTGACCTTCTGAAGTGGGACCCTGAGTGCTGAAGGGAAATTCTGACTCGAGATTCAGAAGAGAAAGAAAGTTGAAGGACTTGATTAATTTGTTTGGAATCTTGACCTTCGGTAGAGTGGTCCAGTATGTTTGCTAAAGCTTAGTCATGGAGAACTTGGGTTGTTTAAGCTGGAAGGGGCCTGAGAAGGCCTCACATCCCAGATGAAGAGTTGGCCAGAAGCTTTGATCTCTCTGAAGTGAAGCCTCAGGAAGGGGCCCAAAGGATGCTTCCAGGAGGGAGCTGTGGAAGGAACCTTTTGTTCCTTTTAGACCCACTCTGGGAGTTTGGGGAAGCACATGGATGGGCCCCAGCTCAGGAAAATGTTTGTCTCTTTAAAAAAACTACAAGGGAAGGAAATACAGAATTTTAGTTAGAGGCTAATAAAATTAGAGAGGTAATAATTTTTCCATCCAAGGTCACAGATACCCCTTGGTTCTATCCCCAGATCCCTTGGGAGAGGGACTGTGAAGCTCTAGTTAGGGACCTCTGCTCTAGCTTCATAGATCTAGAAGGAACCCATAGAGATCCTTCTAGAATTAAAGATCTAGACCAGGATAGAACTGGAAGAACTCCTTTGAGCCTCTGGTCAGATGGGGGTAGTCCACAGTGATCCCAGAGTAGTCAAGTAGTGAGCTGTGTGGTATAGCCAGGGTTCACACCTAGGTTTTTTTGCCTTGCCCTGGAAGGATCTCCCTGCCCCAGTTTTCTGCAGGAACGTGGAGGATTCCAGTGGGCTTGGGCTAGTAGAGTTTACTTAAGTTCGTGATAAATATTTATATAGTGCTCCCAGCATGGAGAATAGCAGCATTGGGGGCAGATGGAGCCATTGGTCCCCTCTGACCCCCAGTAACTATTATAAACTAATGGGAGAGAAGAGACAGATATAGAATCTGCTGATTTCCATACATAAGCATAAGGCCAGAGAGAGCTGAATCCCATAATCAGGCTTAGAACCATGTTCAGCCAGTAAGAACTATTCTCTCTATTTTCAGAGCAGTGGACTCTCTCTTTGTTCTTTAGAGACAGGATGAAACAGTGGCTGGTGTTAGCCTAGGACCAGGGTTGTTCATGGGCGAATCTCTCCCTTTTGGGCTCAGTTTCTTCATCTGTTAAATGGGAATAATAATGCCTATATTACCTACCTCAGAGGGCTGTTGTGAGACAGTGGAAACAAGAGCGTCTTTCCTGGATCCATTTTAATCCAGATCCTAGGAGGCCATGGAGTCAATCCCCTTCTTTTATAGGTAAGGGAGTTGAGGTTGAGTCATGTGCCCATCTGGGAGCTGGGAAGGTCCTTAGAGATCATCTAGTTTAACTCATAATGAAGGTGAAGAAACTGAAGCCTGAGAAGGTGAGTGATTTGGGCAAAATCATAGAGGAGGTAAAGGGCAAAGCCAGGATTTGAACCCAGGCCCTCTCATCCCCAAATCCTGGCTTTGCCCTTTACCTCCTCTATGATTTTGCTCAAGTCCTTGGCCCTGTTCTCAGAACCATGGCTCTACACACATGTAATCACAGAGCCATGCAAAGGAGCCCAGCTATTAGGAAATCTGTGGACCCAAAGATTTCAAAATCAAGTTTCCTGCCCCTAATTCCCAACTAGGCTTGGGTGGGCTGCCATCAAAGGCAGTTTTTGGCTTGGGTGAGCAAATGGCCCCTTCTCTGTCATGACTATCCAGGAATCAGGAAGAGGAATCTCAGAGAAAACCGGATTGATTGTAAGTGAGCACTTCAGTTGGGGGGGCACTCCTCTCCTCTTCAGCTGTGGTGTCCACGGAACCCTGAGAAGACCCCTTCCCCACTCCGTCTCCTGTCTCAGTGAGGTACGCTGCCCTTGGGACAATGTAGGACCAAAGAAAATGCCGAAGGTAGCGATGCTCTCGGCAAGTGCTTTGGGACTTGCAAGGGCTGGACTTGGGATCAAATTCCATCTGAGATACTTGTTGGGTTTTTTGCTTTTCAAAGCCAACTTTTCTTTTCTGCTGAATGGGAGTATTAGTCAATGTTCCCTACTTCATAGGTGTGTTTCAGGGTCTTTCTGTCTGTTTATCCATCCATCCATCCATCCATCCATGCTGGGTCCCATGATAAAATGTAAGCACTTTGAGGAGAGTCTGTTCCATAATTGTTTTTTTTTTTCTAAACTTAGTGCCCAGCCCAAATAGGTATGCAATAAAAATCCCGCTGAATGAATTTACAATGGGGAGAACCAGCCTGAATATGAGAGAACTGTGTCTTTTCAGCCATTTCCTTGGTCCTCCCATGAATGGGTTCTCTTGCTGCTTGGTTCCACCATGTTACTCTACAGGAATGGATGTGTTGTTGTCTGGTTCATAAAACTCAAGGCCGTGACGTTGGGAGGGTTAGGGACCCATCTAGCTGCTGGCTTTCTTTAGCCTGCCTTGGCCTGTGATGGCTGCAGCTTTCAGGAGTCTGGGTGGAAAGTTGCTAATCACATGATGGAATGGGGAGAACCAGCCTGAATATGAGTGAACTCTGTCTTTTCAGCCATTTCTGTTCCTCCCATGAATGGAAGTTCTCATGCTTGGTTCCACCATGTTACTCTACAGGAATGGATGTGTTCATAAAACCCAAGGCTGTGACGTTGGGAGGGTGAGGGACCCGTCTCGCTGCTGACTTTCTTTAGCCTGCCTCGGCCTGTGATGGCCGCAGCTTTCAGGAGTCTGGGTGGAAAGTTGCTAATCACGTCAAGGCAAAGTTTGGCTTCAGTTATGTTTCCTCTAATTTCCCACCGGTTAGAAAAGGGCAGCGTTCTTATGTTAATCTCTCTCTCTTTTTAAATGTAGAGAAGGAAAAAAAAATGGGATTATATAGCAATAGGAAACCGAGAAGGGAAAACTTGAAAAACATTCCAGAAGTCGCATCCAAAACTTCTGGGTGTGAATCCAAGTTATGAGAACTCTGTATGCAGTGGTGGGCAAGCAAGAAGGATTCTCATTGAGAAGGATCTGGGCCAGGGCTGTTTGTGTTGGATGGAGGAGCGGCGGGCTTCAGTATGTGAATACAGATTAATCCTGAACATTAGATGATGGTGGTCCATGTTAGAGCGGGACAATGGAAAGAATGGCCCCAGTTCCTTCATTTTCTAAGTGCCCAGCACAAAATAGGTGCCCCGAAATATTGAACTGAAAGGTGAGGTTCGGAGGCAGCTAGTTGGCATAGTGGATGGAACACCAGCCCTGAAGTCAGGAAGACCTGAGTTCAAATCTGGCCTCAGACACTTAACATTCCCTAGCTGTGTGACCCTGGGCCAGTCACTTAACCCCCAACTGCTTCAGCAAAAAAGCAAAAAAAAAAAAAAAAAAAAAA
>JAJPUD010006412.1:29807-49807 GCA_023553655.1 Myrmecobius fasciatus
AAAAAAAAAAAAAAAAAAAAAAAAAAAAAAACGTGAGGTCCTAGTTTCCACAACATGACCCAGCCTTTTGGGAATCCTTTTATGTGATAATCCGTGTAATGAGCAGTGTAAGTCCAGAGAGTGGGTTCACAAACAGGAGTCAATACTTATAACCTCGAGAGACAAATGGATATACAAAATGGGGTTAGAAGGGAAGCGGTGATGGAGGAAGTCAAGATCAGGGTAGTCGCAGTCTCCTGAAGGCTGGTCGTTGAGTTCAGCATTTTTTGCTCAGTCCCTCACAGCACCTGATATTAAGAGAATTCAGTAGAACAAGCTTCTTGAGGGCAGGAACTGTCTTCCTACTTTAGTGCTTGGCTCAGTGTCTGGCACCCAGGGAACGTCTATGGATTTGAAGCTGTTGAAGAGCATGACTAAGAGCCCTTGAATAAAGAGGACCTCTTCCTTGTAGGGTCTCTGGTGGAGGACTGGTGATGGAGAGAAGGGGAGTTAGGGCAGATGGATTCGGTGGAGCAGACGAAGTCTGTCTGTCTTGGGCTTTTGCCCAGTGGCGGAGCTGCGTGTAGCTGCTCATTCCAATTCCCTTCCTCCAGCTGCATCTCATTTTGGAGACGTCTCCACAGACCTCTTGGGATCCATTTGTGGTGTCCGTGTCACCCGTGCACACTTGGCTGACGAACAAATGGGCAATTCCCACTTGGGCGACTTTGGCGGGACAGGCCCGTGGCCCTTCTGCTCTCCTCCGGCCATCTCCCCCCCCCCCTTCTTCCAGTTTCCTCAAAGGAGGATGATCATACTGGCTATTTGACTTGTGGAGTCCCGAGATAGAAAATGGAAATAAGTCGAAGATAGTTCATATTTTGATACTCAAGTAGATAGACTCAAACACCAAATAGAGAAAGGCCTTTAATAGCTTTAAAAAATGAATGCCTTATGTATGTGTCAATCAGCAATCAACAAGCGCTTATTAAGCACCTACTATGTGCCAGGAGTTGTGCTGAGAGAATAAAAAAAAGGCAAAAATGGGTCCCTCCCCTCAAAATGCTTACATTCTAATGAGACAGCACATGTCAAACAGATAAATATGGAGGATAAAGAAGGGAACTTTAGAGAGAATGGCACAGACCAGGAATGGCCTGCAGGTTTTACTTTGATGTAACTCCAACTAAAAAGCCTACTACGTTCTAAACACTGTGCTGAGCACCAGGGATCCCAGAACCATAGAAATAAAGTCAGAATGATCCTTGGGGCCATCACACCATTTGATAGTTGAGGAACCTGAGGCACAGAGAGCTTAAAGCTTGGGCTCCCAAGGTAAATGTCCAAAGAAGCATTTTAACCCAGATCTTCCTGAATTTCGTTATCTGTTATCATATTTGTTACCCCAATAAACAAAAATGAAACAGGCCTGGCCCTCAAGGAGCTTCTATCCTGCTATGTGAGTTGGGGAAGCGGAGCATAAATAACATTAATTAACAAACTTATTTTGGAGAGGAAGGGTATATTAATAAGGAAGGAGAGAAAAAAGGAAGAGGAAGAAAGGGAAGGATGGAAGGAGGGAGGGAGGGAGGGGAAAAAAACATTTATTAAGCCCTACTTTGTGCAAAGCACTGTGATAAGCACTTTTTTCAAACATTAATCTCATTTTATTGTCACAATACTGGGAGGCAGGTGCAATTATTATCCCCATTTTCACAGTTGAGGAAACTGAGGTAGATAGAAAATAAGTCACTTACCCTGAGTCACACAGCTAATAAAGGTCCATGGCAGAACTTGAACTCAAGTGTTACTAATTTCAGGCCCACAATTCTGTCTCCAGAGCCACATAAGTGGGAGAATCAGGAAAGACCCCTTATCAGACCTGGTGCTTGAGCTGAGGCTTCAGCCTGAGAGTCTCTGAGTCAGAAGTGTGGGGAGCCTGCCAGGTATGGGGACATGGACTAAGGTGCCAACTTGGGAGGTGGAATGGTGTATATGGAGGACATCAGCTAGTCTGGTTTGGCTGAACCACAGAATATGTGACAATGACTGACAGCCTGGAAAGATAGGCTTATTGTCCTTATCCTGGAGGCATAAACAGGATGAAGGCCATATGGATTTCTCAGGGCCAGGAGAGACCTTGGAGAACATTGAGTTCCCTTATCTGATTCCTCATGAAGCCATGTTGAGCACCCTGGTGTCTTGGGACTGAGTTTGGGGCTCTTTCAGCTGCCCCGACTCCCCCAAATTTCTGGACGCCCTATACTGTATTCAATGCTCACTTCCATAATTGGGTGAAATTTCCCTGCCGAATGCTTTGGGGGGAATTATCAGACTGTCTAAAAATCTGTCTGTGATAAAAAAAAAAAAAAAAAAAAACAACAAATCCTGGAATCAAGAACAAAGGATTTTTTTCTAATTCCAGGATCCTGCCAATATTTGCAAATCCACAGTGATGTCTGTGTTGTATTTAAATTCCCCCTTCCCTGGATTGATAGAAAAGTGGGAGAAAAGCTATCCCTTCTCAAATGTTTTATATTGTGCCTTCTCTGCTAAGGAAGCCCTTTGTCTCTCTTAACTTTCCTTCCCCCAAACATTACAGCCTGAGCTGCCCTATTCTTGGTGTCTTAGGAGGCTTTGTTGGTAAGCCACGTGCCCAGGGTTACCCAGGATTGGAAGCAGGACTCGATTCCAGACTTTCCTTATTTTAATGCCGGTTTCCTTCCACCTAACTTGACTGGGTCTTGGGCCAGATTTTTGTCAGATGGGCATTTCTCTCTGTGGTCTTACTTTTTTGTGAGCCAGTACATTTATTCCCAGAAGTGCTATATTCACTAGGTTGACATAATAAAGCTAGAAAAGTGAACTCTCTCTCCTTGGTCTCTATAGCTCTCCTCTCTCCATCTACATGTCCCTTGCTGTCCAAGAAGACTGGTTAAGAGGTGGATTTTTCCCATCTATTTTCCCTGTTGGGGGAATAGTGCCCTTTACCCTTGGTTAATTAGCATAGTTTCATTCTGGATAAAACAGACCTTCCTGAGCAGTTAGTGACTGATCACAGAAATCAGATACTGAATTTCCCTCCATTCCTTGGAGCAGATGGATGTGACCCACGTCCTCACTACTGATTATTGGTGACATCCACAAAGCTTTTAATATCATTGGGAAGCCCGTGGTGTCCGTGTGTCCCAGGAGAGGTATAAAACTTGTGGGAGTTGGAAAACACGGCAGCATGGAACACTCTTGCTTTGGACAAGGCCATGGCTGCGTGAGCTAATTGGCTTTTTCCTTCTCTTATTTCCATCCCATCCATAAAAGATGAAATCAAAGGCTATGGAGATTTGTTTGGAAATGTATTATCCTCTTCTGTGATCTCCCTTAGTTGAATAATCTTATTGTTTCCAGCCATTAATGGTTTAGCCAAGATGGTCTTTCTTGCTCTTTCATTCCTGGTGTTTAAAGCAATTACTCCACTCATCCATCAGGGTGCTATTTACACATCTGTCGAGAAGGCCGATGCATTCAATTCTCTGAGCAATGTTTTATGTCTGGCTTACAGGTATCTACATACAAAATCAGGCCTGAGTTTGCGTTGTAACTTTAGAGCTGGGAGGGAACTCCGAGGTCATCAAGCTTGGCTTCAATATTCCACAAATAAGGATTTGGAGGGCCAGGGAATTGAATTCACTTGCCCCAGGTCACACGTGGTGTAAAGAGCACCCTCCAGATGCAGCAAACATTTTTTCCATTGTGCAAAATTTCAACTCGGTGTTGAAAGCTCAACCACTTACTAATGAACATCAGTGACTTAATTGGGCCAGAAAGTTTTATTTGAAACCAACACAGGACCAGAAAACAGACAGTAGAAGTGCAAACAAGATCCCCACTGAGTTAGCTATTTTTTTGACTGATAATATTAAGCAGGATTGTCTTTAATCAATGTGTGTATGTGTGTGTGTGTGTGTGTATAGTATTGGAAAAACTCATTATTCTGAAAACAAAATGAAACAAAGCAAATTATTTTTTAGTGGGGAACGTTCAGTGACTCTAATTTTTTTTAAGTTTAGACTTATCTTTGTTATGTGTATCCAAATCCGCAATGTGGTCTTTAATATTTGTTTATGTTTGGAATCTTTAGTTGCAGAGGGAATTTTTTCCTTGGGTGGGGAAGCAGAGAGTAACTCATTTTGTCTTCTCTTTTGTTGGCCTGGGATTTTGCTCAGTTTTAGACCTCATAAAACTTCTGCTAGAGCAGACTGGCTAAGATGGAACTCATTTCTTGGAAATTCTGGATGAGCTGATGGTTCAGACACTTACCTTTTTTAATCAGGGAAGGCATGGAAAGAATCATGCTGCCTTCTGTGGCTTTCTGCCCAGAGCGACCTGGAGCCTTCTACCTGCCCTATAGAGGATTATGAACTCAGGAGCCTCCCCCTTGACAAATGGCTTGCCAAACAGGAAGCTCTTGCCTATTGGAGTCATTGTCTGGGAAGATCATTTCAACTTTTTATAAAAGAACCTTTAAAACAGCCACTGCGATAAAACTCACCTCCAGGAACACATGAGTAATCTTTCTTTCTGTTTTTGTTTCTTTTTGAAGAGGTAATTGATGGGATCATAAAACAGGAAGGGACCTTAGGGTTATCTAGTGAAACACATTTCTTTTATAGAGGAGGAAGCAGATACAATCCGGGGGGGGGGGTAGGGATGCCTCCGAGGTCCCTTCCTAAAGTCCAAACTCTGAGTCTGCTCTTGGCTCCATTTCCTCCCTGGTAAAACATGGGGGTCAAACCAGTTAAAGAAGTTCTCTAACTCTATGACTCTATGTCCTAGCCTTGGGTTTCCCCTCTGTTGATGGAGGAGGCTGGCCCACATGATGTCCAAGGAAAGCCTTTTCCAGTTTTAAATTTATGGAATTTCTAAATTTATGGCATTTATGAGCTGGTGGCCTACCTATGGTCAGTAATTACTAGAGCCGCTTTTGAATCCAAGTCTTCCAACTCAAAGTTCAGTGCTTTTTCTGCTACATTGCTCGTGATTGAAGAAAAGGCAGGAGTTGGGGCCAATGGCCTCTAGGGATCTGGCAGGCAAGGATGGGGATCTTGGCCCTTTACAAAATGGATTGACTGCCTAGTTTACCTTATAAAATGTCTTATAAGTGAGAAAAAAGCAGCTGGTACTTCTCCCCATTCTAAATTTAGTCAATCCACATTTCTAGACAGCAAAGTTCTGGCTGATCCATCCATGGCTCTTTCTCTTATGATTTAGGAACTTTGTGTCTTGCAGACATTGGCCATTCCAGTGCCACTCTGATGCTACCAAGGCTTCTGGGAATAAGGGTAGGGTTATCATGGGACAGACTCTATGTTGGCCCTTGATGGCTCAGTGGGAAAGAGGTGAAACTCTTTAAAATCAAGAAGGTCTTGGGCTTATAGAGCATGCTTCTCTTTACATCCAAATGGGATCAATTGTTTATTTTGAAACTCTCTTGCCTTTTTCTTTTAAACAAAAATAATTTCATAAGTGGGTTTAGAGAGACTTTTTTGAGGGGGGAGGGAGCAAAGGATGTGGTTGTCTTCTAAGTACCTGCCAGGAAACATCATTTGTGTTCTGTAAATACTCTTTAGGGATTCATATATAGGACTTTGTTCAATGAATTTTCCCACCAAGTTTGGTTTTTGTACCATATCTAGATCCAGGGGACCTCTTGGATGAGGCTTATGGTGGTATGATGGTGAAGAGAGGAACTTGAGTGATTTTTTGCCTAATGTTCTACTATACTTGATCCACCATACCAGGATTTCTTAAACTTTTTCCACATTCTACCCCTTTTCACTTGAGAAATTTTTACATGACCCTGGTTATATAACTATATAAAATAGATATACAAATCAAATATTTACTTGTAATAAATTATAATTTTGTGACCCCTGTTCAGTTACATAATCCCATATAGGGCTACAACTCATGGTTTAAGAACTTTGCATTAAATCATGACTGATTGCCCATCTGCCACTTGAAGTAGGACAGGGGAGAAGATAGGGAAGCCAAAAGAGCAGATCGCTGTCTAAAAAGGAATGAATGATAATGACCCAGGAGAGTCTTTAAGCAGAGATAGATAACCTTTTTTTGGATACAATTATTTGCTTTTATTATTTGTTTTTGACTTTTTTTTAACATTATATTTATGTAATTTCTATTTGTCAGAATCTTTTCTTGCCCTTTATTGACTATAATTATTATGTCACCAGTAAAGGATATGTCTTCTACATTAATTTATGAATTTTTTATGCCCTTCCACCTGGTAAATTTCTTAAAATCCCTATTCTGTAATCTCCAGAGGACTGTCAAATCTAATTTAAAAAAATTATTTCCAGGCCTTTAATTTCTTTTTTGTTTATTTTTTAAAAATTAACTTTGCCTAGGTCTGAAGGGGAGAGCATTGAATTCTTCAATGATTATTTTGCTATCTGCTTCTTTCTGTATTTTGAGTAATATCAAAAAAAATTTAGATGCTATGCCATTTAATGGATTTAACTTAGTATTTATATTATTTCATCATGTTAAAATTAAGCATAATGTAGTTTCCCTTATTTGTTTTAATTATGTCCATATTTTTACTGTTATCTTGTCTGAAATCATAATTGCTACTAGTTTTTTAATTCCTCTAAGGCATAATAAATTGTGTGCTAACCCTTCATATTAACTCTATATAAAACCCCATGTGTCAAGTGGTGTGTGTGTGTGTGTTCCAAATAATCACTTCAGCAAAACTGAACTACACATCGACTGAGTCTTAAGGAATAGGAAATCCTACCTTCATTGTTTTTAAATTTTTCAAATGAAAAGAGAGAGGGGAAGCATATTTTTTATTATATGATTCTTACTAGACCATGTCATATTTTTCTATTTATCCCCCATTATCTGTCCCAGCTTGATTTCGGAGCATGTCTTTAAAAATCTAGGCTGAAAATTGGAGAGTTGCTCATACATCCACACCAGCCTTTTTGAAACAAAACAGTAATTTCCTCCTTTCTTGCTCATCTAGATAATTTTTCTTTGTGCTTTTGGAATTTCATTCTGGAAAAACTTTACTTAAAGAGATAATTTATTAAGGTCTGAAGAAGTTATGAAACTGGACAAAACGTCTTACTGCCCACCCTATATATTATTAACTTTTTCTCCATGTTGAGCTTAGGAAAAAGGGTAGAGAAGGGGTGTTTTAGGGGGAGGTAATAGCAACATCTCTTAAGTTAAGGATAATAAAGACATTCTAGCTGAGACTTGATACCCTAGTCATAATTGGAAGAATACTCTTGGATGGTGTGATGAGAATACTTGCTTCTAGAAATTAGAAAAAAATCTTTCTGTTGGTCATGTAATAGGTGGTGCTACTTGTATGGTTCAGTAAGAAAGTACAAGCCAGTTGCCACCTTTTATAAGAAGCCCTTTCCATCCCTCCAGTTGTGAACCTTCTCTCCCCCTTGAAATGACTTACTGATTTGCCTCTGCTTATTTGTGTATATGTTGCATGGTCCCCAGTCCTCCAACAATGAATATAAGTGTCTTGAAGCCAGGGACGGTTTCACTGTTTGCCTGTACATCTTTAGTGTTTAGTTGAGTATCTGCCCTAGAGTAGATGATGAACTTGTTGAATTGAATTGACTCAAGAAGAAGATGGGTCATTTAGCATGAGAACCTTTGGACATGGAAGGACACAGAGTAAGAACTCTGTGATGTCAACGTATGTCCTAATGAAATAAAAATAACTTGGCAGAGGTTGGAGAGCAGGATCACTGGAAAGTGAAGCTTTCCCTTTTACTTGGGTTGGGAAGGAAACTCTGACAGCTTTTCAGGATGTCTGAGTGGGGAAATATCTTTCGTGAATCCTTAACTCATTTCTCCAATTCTCTTTATCCTCTCCTTCTCCAAGAAGTGATGTCACACAGCTCAGGGGAGGGAAAGGAAAAAAGGTCAGCTGGGGCATTTGAAGCTTATTCCATGGTGATCTGACGGGAACTTGGAGCTTTGCCCTGACTTTGGGCTCAAGAAGGATGATTTCATTCTGAAAGGGTTGACGGGACCTTACCTTCTCTATTCTGCCTACTTGCTTTTCTTCCCCATTGGCATTCTGTCCTCTTGGGCAAGCCAGTTCACTTTGAGGGGACTGTTTTCTCATATGTAAAATGAGGGGGCTGGATCAGAAGCTCTTTTCTTTTTGTTTCAGATGACTGTGTCTCTGCTCTCCTCCAATTGTAGTAAAGGTCATTGTGTGGAAGATAGTAAGATGAAATTTAATAGGAATAAATGCCAAATCATTGATTTAGATTCAAAGCATTGACTTCAGAAGTAAAAGATGGAAAAGGCATGGATAGAGAGTAGTTTATCTGAAAAAGATCCAGGAGTTTTAGGGCGCTGCAAGCCCAATATTGATTAACAGTTTGATATGGCAGCCAGGAAAATAAGGTGATCTTGAGATATAGGGTAAGGGAGATAAAGCCTCCATGATATAGTGCCTGGCATATATTAGGCATTTAATAAATGCATTTCATTGATTTGAGTGAGTGGGGAGATGGTATTCTCTCTGTATCCTTGGTCAGATCACACCATAAATTCTGTGGTCAGTCTTGCATGTTTGAAGGAAGATATTGATGAGCTAGAGAACAACCAGTATAGTGAAGGACCTCGAATCTGTCATTTGGGTAGCATTTGAAAGATTTCAGAATGTTTAGCCTAGACAAAGGAAGACTTAGAGAGGGGGATATGATAGCTGATTTCTGGTATTTGAAGACCTGTCTGGTAGATGAAGGATTCTTACACTTGTCCTGTAGAATTGGGAGTAAAGGTTGTGAATTGTAAACAAATAGATTTAGACTTGATATTAAGAAACAGAATAAAACTCTATCATTTGGAATTCCTTTTTTAGAAGTACCAGATTAGAATTAGGGCCCTCCTTCTACATTGAATCTCTTCAGATGGAGGAAGGGTAATCAAAGGAGATCATGTTTATCAAAATGCTTAGCAAAATCTTTGGCAGATAGAAGGCACGACAGAAATGCTTTTTACCTTCCCTTCCCCTTCCCCATTTGACAGGAATGTTTTTCAACCATGGGTTGGGCCAGAGGGCCATTGAATTCCTTTTCAATGCTGAGATTCCTGATTCTACAAATGACCCCAGGTAGGGCAGTGCAGTCTCCACAGTGCTCTTAATTACATGCTAGGGGACTTTGCTTTTTAGTCTTATGCACATTAAACTAAAAAAGATAATTGCTAGGTATAATTGGGGAGGAGGGAGGGTGACATGAAGCTTGAGGAGAGTGTCAAGGAAAGGAAATTGAGATCAGAAACTTGATTCTTCTTTGTGGATTTAGGATCCACATTTTTTTTCCCCTTAGATTTTGGGTGCCACATCTAGATTCAGAAATCTAGGTTTGAGTTGGGCCCAGTGAGTAATAGGAGTGCCTCTTGGGAGCCTTGAAGAACATTTACATTTACCTTTTCTCCCCTATAATTTTTCTTGGCCCCTTTCTGCTTTTCTTGAGAAATGATACAGTAAAGTGCTAAAAATCCACCAGGAGCTTAGCCCAGTGATTGCTCATCTTGTGAGGGAAAGAGATTTTTAAAACTCTCCTAGAGAAAGGCCAGGCTGCTCCTCCCCTGACCAGATTCCAGCTTTGCACATCCTGTTTTCAAATTCACTCTTTGCTTCCCCTGCACAAGAGGTGGACTCAGAATGGTCATTAGGGCAAGGGGCCCTCCATTTGTCCTTTCCTCTCTCTCCCTTCCCATCGCTTCTCCAAAGACAGAACAAGCCCTTCTGTGCACCCATGAGCCTCCTTGCTCTGGGTGAAAGGGAGAGGATTCGTCTGTATAATAACAATGAACTCATTGTTTCTCAGTTAAACTCTAGATAAACCTCTCTGGCAAGACTGAAAATAATGTTTTAGAGAGAAAATAAATGCCAAAATTTATAGGTTCTAAAAATAGCAGTTGAAATACAGCTGTGAGCATCTTACCCTGACAGGTTCTCTGACAGCCTGGGCTCTGACAACATTCCTGCTTTGGTTTGAGGAAAAGAGAAAACATTTCCAAATAGGGATTGATCCAGAAGTGAGCACTGCTTCTTGTGGCAGATTTTTTTCTTTCTTTTCTCTTACTCTTTTCTCTTTAGCTTTCCCTCTCTCCCCACTTTTTTCCATCTCTCCCTCCTTTTTTTCTTTTTTCTTTTTTCTTTCTACTATCCTCTCTTTGTCTTTCTCCCTTCATCTTGGTTTTTCTTTTCTTTTTCTTCTTTCCCTCTCTTTTTTCTCCTTTTATTCTTCCTTTTTATATTTCATTATTCCTTCTTCCCTTCTTCTTCCCTCTCTTTCTTCCTTCTATTAAGATTCCCCCTCCCCAGTCTTTTCTTTTCTGGAGTAAACCTACATTAAGTAAGTAATCCTTATATAGCATGGAATCAAAGTCTGTACTACTGGTTATTTGGGGGGAATACCCAGATGCTCGTTCTCAGTCTTAAGCATTATATCCTGTGCTTGCATCTCTCAGATAGTAAATTACACAATCACAGAATTTTAGACCTGATAGGAAGCTTCTCAACCATAGTCTCACTCATATCTGGACAACAGTCCCTTTTACAGCATGGCCATCCAGGCTTTACTTGAAATCTTCTTTCTGATGCAGGTACCCCATTTTGCTTTGGGGCTGTGGTAATTGTCAGGAAGTTTTTCTTTATATGGATCTCTCCACTGCCTCCCTGTCCCTTACACCCTTGGCTCCTAGTGCTGTTCTGTGGGGCCAAGCAGAATAAATCAAAGCTCTCCTCCAAGTTATGGCCCTTGAAGATTGCTGTCATAGCTACCCTATCTTCTCTTCTCCAGGGTAACATCTCTAGTTCTTCCAACTAGTCCTCATGTGCCATTAAGTTCTGACTTTTCATTATCTCGACTGGCCTCTGTTGGTAGCTCTCCAGCTTGTTCAACTCAATCTAATAGGCATTTACTAAGTCACTCCTATGTACCAGGCACTATGATTGTGCAATCTGCTAAGAGAAGCAAACACAGGATAAAAGACTTTGAGAATGAGCACTTGTTCCTCCCAACCCTGCAAATAATCAGATACTTACATGTACAAATATTGGTTAGATTTGCTCAGAACCATCCAAAATCCAGGGAACCTGAATATTTCTCTTATTTTCAATAGTGGCTGCCTTCAAACACATGGCAGTATTTTACATATTGTCTAAAACTTGCCACTTGGATCTACTTTCTCTTTCCTTTGAATGCAGTGCCCAATTTCAAGAAAGAAAGTGATCAGGTTATGAAAACAAAGATGAAATAATGTCTGCCCTGAAGAAGGTTGCCTTCTACTGATGGGAGAATGAAAACAGACAAGTAAAATATAAGATATGTACAGAATGAAATCAGAGTGTTCCAGGGGGAGGGAAGTGCCAACTAAAAACTGGGAGAATCAGAAAAGGCCTTTTGAAAATGGAAGCATTTGAGTTGAGCCTTGAAGCAGGTTAGAAATTCAAATAAGCAAAGGCCAGGAGGGAGAGTATTGTAGCACAGGAGATATCCTGTGTCGCCGGTAGGAGATGAAATGTTTTGTATAGGGAATAATTAGGCAACCAGTTTAGTTGAAAGGGAAAATTTATTAAATGGAGTGATATAAAATCATCCTGGTCCACTGGGATGGAGCCTGATTGTTAGAGGTTTTCCATACTAAAATATAGGATTTTATGTTTTATCTTAGAGACAGCTAGGAGCCATTGCAGCTTCTGGATTAGGGAAGTGATTATGATCACATCTTTGCTTTAGGAAAATCCCTTTGACAGCAGAGGTGGAGAATGGGTAAAATATAATGCAACTTGAGGCAGGGACACCAAATGGTAGGCTCAAGTGAGAGAGAAATGATGAAACCTTGACCTGGGTTGTGTGAATGGAAATAAGCGGATAGAGGTGAGAGGTGACATGATGATGGAATTGTTAAGGTAGAATCTGGCTTATTATGAGGCATAAGGGAACATGAGCAGCTAGGGATGACTTCTAGGCTTCTAATTGGGTAATTAGGAGAAAATCGGTACCCTCGATGCAATTTGGGAAGTTAAGAGGAAAGGTATAAATTTAGAGAGAATATAATGTTCTGGACATGAGTTTGAGAGAGTGATGAGATATCTAGATGGAGATATCCAAGAAATTGCTGGTGATGCAGGACTGAAATTTAGGAGAGGGACTTGGCTTAGATGCATAGTTCTGGGAGTTCGTCATCTGCATAGAGATGATAATTGGGAGTTGATAAGATCATCATTTCAGGAAGAGGGTGAGATAGAGAATGAGACAAAGACAGATAGCAAAACAGATAGAAGAGAGAAGGGAAAGACAGAGGGAAAGTGAGAAGAGAAGAGAGAGGAGAGATCGAGGAGGAGAAGAAGAAGAAAGAGGAGAGGAGAAGAAAAAAGAACAAAAAGAAGAGGAAGGAGAAAAAGGAGGAGGAGGAAGAGAAGAAAAAGCAACCACAGCAGAAGAACATGAAAAAGGAGAAGAAGAAGAAAGAGAAAAATGGAGGAGAAGAACAAGAAGAAAAAAGAGAAAAAGGAGAAAAAGAGGAAGAAGAATAAGGAAGAGGAGAAGATCAAGAAGAAGCAAGAGAAAAAGGAGAAAAGGGAGGAGGAGGAGGAGAAGAAGAAGGAGAACAAGAAGGAGGAAGAGGAGAAAAAGAAGAGGATCAGGAGGAGAAAGAAAAGGAGGAGGAGGAGGAATAAGAAACAGGAGAAAGGAAAGAAAAAGAACTCAGCACTGGGAATAAAACTCTAGCATAGATCTACCCAAAGGGAGGTGGACAGTAAGATAATTTGTGTGGCTTTAAAGCTCTATAAATGAATTTCTATTTTTATTGTTACTATCATTTATGATTCCTTAGGCTCTCGAAGGCTTGCCTGATGTTCCATTAATATGCAAATCATTATCCTATGAGGACATACCATCTTAATGATACCTGGCATGTGCATTTATGTACATTTAATCATATGAGCCTGATAGCATCCCTGTGAAGTTCACTTTAGAGATGAAGAAACTGAGGCATGGAGAAATGAATGGACTCACCCAGGCTCATCATTTTAGTGAGGGTCATCATTGGGATTTGAAACCAGGTCCCTCTGACTCCAAGACTAGCCCCTCTCATTATGCCATCCTGCCTCTCTTCCCTTGTGTAGGGATTGTCAGGAACAGGAGAAGAGATGGAAGACATCTTGGGAAGGAAGGGAGAGGGAACTGAAAGAGCAGAAATGAGTATGGCAGTAGAAGGTAGGCTGCAGGAAGTGGTCCCAGGTGAACCCCCCTCCTTCCCCTTTCCCTGAAGCCTAGACTTGTCCCCTCACCAGCTCCCTGGCAAGGTTCTTGCACAACAGACTGAAAGATGAAGAGCTCCTTTCCTGGCCAGCTTTAGGACCCCCCACAGTTCTTAGAGGATGCTGGATTCCAGGATTTCCTCTTGAGTCAGAGATCCCAGCTTGGTAGAGAAGGGGGGGGGGAAACAAACCCCTGAGGATTTGGTTTTGGAAAGTAATTAGCCAATGGAAACACACGGTCTGTTTGTGCTGCTATCATGGTTCTCCAGGCCCCTGAAGGAAATGCCAGGGTCCCAGAGCATCAGAAAGCAGGCAATGCCGTCAGATGGGCTGGACGTCGCCGCGTGGCGCTGTCCGGTTTTCCATCCCCATCCATCCTTATGTTTGTCCTCTGAGCTCCAGGCTGCTATCTCTCTGGAGCTGAGATACAGATGTTGGGAGAACACCTGTGATGGGCCCCTACTTCTCCAGTTTATGAGAATATTTTCCCCTCCCTGCTCCCCCTACCTCCTTTTCATCTTTGTGTGAAAATGGAAACTTGTTTATTTAAAGGAGGCTATTTGCCTAATGTCCCTGGAATTTATTTGCTGGAGTATGTGCCTGCTTAATATTCCTTTCAGGCCCTCAGCGGCGGTTCCGAGTAGGCTAAATCTGATGGGCACGGTGCTTTGTCCCCTGGCCCAGACTTGTTCCAGGGAGGGAAATGTGCTCCCCTCTGTGTTTTCTTTCATTCTTTGTGGGGCACTGGAAGAGATTTCAGAGCCTTAGGAGGAAGAAGAGCGGAAGGGAAGGAATGAGGAGGTCGTGGGGGAAGAACTTGGGAAGATGGGCATTTTCGGCTCCCAAAGGAACAGACTTTTCTTCGTTCAGCATCTGCCTTGTTCACCTTGGGGAGAATATGGTGTATTTGTTTGTGACGAGATGAGTTCTTTTAGGTGCAGATTTCTTTAATGTCCTTTAGAGAGTTGACATACTGGACAGTTAGGATCTAGAGAGTTCTCTGCAGACCCGAAAGATGGACTCCATTGGATAAGATGAAATTTAATAGGAACCCAGGTTAAATCCTACACTTGGGCTCCCTCTGTCCCAAATCAACTGTCCAAAAACCGGGGAGAAGGGACATTTGGCTAGATGGTTTACATAGAAAAGACATGGGGCTCTTGGATTGCAAACTCAATATGAGTCCATAGTATAACATGGCAGCCAAAAGAGCTAATGTGATTTTAGGCTGTATTAATATGAGCGCATTGCCAAGAACGAGAGGGAATTGCCCCACTGTACTCCATCCTGTCAGACCACATTTAGAGACTGCATTGTAGGGATGGCCAGCTGGACAATATCCAGGGGCAGGTGACCAGGACTTTGAGAGGACTAGAGTCCCATTATAGAGTGATAATTGAAAGAACTGGGATGATTTAGCCTGGAGAAGAGGAGACTTTGGGAGAGAGGGATGATGATCATAACCATGTTCAACTCACCCCTCAGGGCCTCATTTTCCTTAACTGTAAAGTGTGTCTGAGATCCCACCCAACTCTCAATTTTATTAGCCTAATTACTTAAGAGATTCCTACATGGGAAACCGCCCCCCCCCAAAAGAAATTAGACTGGTTCCGTTTGACCTTAGGAAACAGAACTAAGAAATATAGATTTCACTTCCAGATAAGGAAAAGCACCTTACGAGTTTCCAGAGTCCTAAGATAGAAAGGATCTTGGGAGGTAAATGTGTTCTTTATTTCAGGGTGGTCTCTCCTGTTATATTGTGAGAGATATTATAAATGATAGATCAATAGAACATTTATAAAACACTATGCTACATGGGATTCCTGCTCTGAGATGGGTTGGACAAGGGGGCTTTTCCAGCTTAGAGATACTGAAGAATATATTTGATGCCCTATTGAAATTTAACAACATCAACCACTGACTTTATTGGCTTTGGCTTTTAAAAAAAATACATGTAAAGAAAATTTTTAAATTTTTACTCAAAAAATTGAGTTCTAAATTTTCTACCTTCTTCTCTCACCTCTCCCCAACCTTGAGATGGTAAGCAAAATGATAAAAGTTATACATGCACAATATGATAGTGTTTGAGAAGGGAGTGGCTGCGTGTCTGAAGTAAAGAAAGCCGTAGTTCTTTGTTCTTGATGTTCTAGGGGACAGCAAAGTGCCTAACGGGGCTAGGAAAAGGGTTGTGATGGACTATGAATAAGTGAAAAATTAAGTCCATCAATCTATAATCAATAAACATTTATTAAGCCTTATTATATGGGAGACACTGTGCGAAGTGCTGGAAATACAAAAAGAGGCAAAACACAGTCCTTGCCCCAAGGAGCTGAGAATTCAATAAGGGAGACAATATACAAACACATGTATATAAAGCAAACTATATGCAAGTCAAATAGGAAATAATTAATAGCAGGAAGGCACTACAGTTAGGGGGGATTGGTGAAAGCTTCTGTGGAAGGTGGATTTTAGGTGAATCTTTTTTTTTTTTTTTGCTTTTTGCTGAGGCAATTGGGGGTAAGTGACTTGCCCAGGGTCACATAGCTAGGAAGTGTCTGAGGCCAGATTTGAACTCAGGTCCTCCTGACTTCAGGGTTGGTGCTCTAACCACTGCACCACCTAGCTGCCCCATTTTAGGTGAATCTTAAAGGAAGCCAAGAGAGTGGAGAGCTGGGGCCGAGGGTGTCCTTATGTACCAAGCACTGGTATTACAGAGATGAAAGTCTGGAGTCTCTGCCCTCCTGTAAGGAGCTTCTCCATCCTCCCTGATCTAAGATTCGCGTCCAAAGACAAGCTCCAGAGAGGGACATTACAGCCAGAAAGGATGAGGAGCCCTACCCTGATTTTTGAAGCTTCTGGGCTTGGGAAAGGCATCCAGCTCACCCCAAGAAGCCAGTCCATTTCCACAGCACTCAGGAGAGGCAGCAGCAGTGTGCCAGGCCTTGGATGCAGCATGCTGGCAGCTCTGCCATCAGGCTGGCACAGAGACTCAGCTTTTTCACCTCGCTCTGCTAGTGGCGCCAAGCTCTCTCTTGGCCCTGGCAGGTGTGCATGCTGGCATTTTCCAACCACTCTGTGTGGCTCTCAGTCCCACCCACAGCCAAGTGGAAGCCCGACGAGTGGAACCCAGTATCAAGAGGCAAGTCCAAGGAGTCGGCATCAGGTGACCATGTATGATTTAGCGTGCGTTGTCTTAGTTTCTTTTGCTGTTTTTCACAGCTGAAAGCCCACTTTCTGCAGGAGGCCTTTCCCCAGACCCTTCCTCCCTCTGGGCAGTCAGGTTCTGCAGGTTTATTGCAGGGGTTTTCAGCTGGTGATGCTCAGGGGAATCGAGAAATACTCTACTTTTAAAATCGCTTTCTTGTCTTAACACAGAAAGCAGTGGCTGGAGCTTGAGGGCCTGGGCTCCAGGTCTCAGAAGAGCAAAAGCAGATGGGCTTTTTCGGAGTGGGTTAGCCCATCTTGAGAAGGTTTCTTTCCTTTTGAGTAAAGCATGAAGGTACATGTTTAGATTTAGTTTATGGAGAAGCAGAAAGCAGAGAGGTGCTAATGGGCCACGCGTCTCCTTCTGTTCCTTTAAGAATCCTCCATTGCCCTTTCTTCCCCAAGCCTGCCCCCTAAAGCTGTTGATCTTTTTCTGATCCTTTTCTTGCAGTTTTTAGATTACTCAGTTTTTGGATTATTTAAACGGACTCTCCTGGGATGCACAAGTCGGTTATTCTCGAGCACGTTGTTTCCTTTCTTCCTTGATCCTCAAGTTGACCCATAACTAAGAGTTTATTGAACGGCTCCTGTACGCCCAGAACAATGCTAAGTCATGTGGATCCTTCTGAGTGCCATTAAGCGTGAAGACTGGCCCCGAAGAGCAAATGGTCTAATGGGGGGTTACAGAGACAGAAACCCAACAGGGACAGTGGTTAACCTGGGTGGGTGGTGGGCAGTGGAGCAATGGGGCGACTTTGATGCTGCTCAGGTACTCACGGGGCAAGATGGCAGGACCCCTAGATGGGATGGGAAGCATGACGCTGGGCACAGAAAGGTCAAGCGACTTGCCTGCCCCAAGGTCCAACAGAGAATCCCTAGAATCAGGGTTAAGAATCTTGCGGGCCTTGACGGTCACCAGCTGGGCTAAGAAATGCTCCTGGAGGCAAGGATCGGGGAGAGGAGAAAATAACCTTGGGGGGGGGGGAAGGAGCAAAGCGGCTCCCTTGGGAGGCCTGAGAGTCTGAGAAGCAGGGAGGAGAATGAGCCCCCAAAGGCAGGCGAGCAAAGTGGGAAGCGACCCATTTGGCCTTTCTGTCCAGAGGCAGGATGTCAGAAAGCAGCTGACGTGTGTACCCCCGGCGTAACAAGCCAGGCTCCTTACTTTATTTCGGTCAGGAGAGATGCTGGTTCTGATTGGGTCCCCTTTGCCACCCATCATTTCCCCACCTCTCTTTAACAGCTTGTAAAATCCCTCCTTTCCACACACACACACACACACACACACACACACACACACACACACAGAGACAGAGACAGAGAGTCTGCTGCTCGGGTTTTTCACGGTGAGAATGGGCACGAGAAGCCTGCCCTAGCCTGGAGGAGAGGCCCTTTCTGCCCAGATTATCACTTGCTATGGGACAGCCTGAGACTGCTCCATTGAAGACCGGAGACCCTGCTAACGCAGCTGGGTGCAGTTCTGACCTCACCAGGAAAGTAGCAACGGTCCACGCTGCTTCTGAGGTCCTCATTGTGTTGCTCAGTGGACGCAGAGCCCCCTCCCCGGTATTATTTGGCCAGTAGGAGATGCTCTGGATTTTCGGGGGGCCGCTGCTGAGTAGGGGGTCCTGGAATTGTGAGCGTATCACTGTAGCCTTTTTCTGGGGCAATTCAAGAACTTGCCCTTAGCCACAGGGAGGCCGTCCTCCTGCTCAGAATGTCGCTTCACGTAGCCCCTTGTATCTTGTGTGCAGCGACTTGTATGTGCCATGGACGTAGCCATTTACATCCATGGCGTTGCCCAGCCTCCTGCCAAAATGGAAGCTAGTCGAGGGCAAGGATTGTTGTGGCCTTCTCTTTGTACCCCCCAGCACTTAGCACAACGTCTGGCCTTTTGCAGCCCGTTTGGGGTTTTTCTCCGCAGAGATACTAGAGTGGCTGGCCATTTCCTTCTCTGGCTCATTATACAGATGAGGAAACTGAGGCAGGCAGGGCTTCAGTGCTTTGCCCAGGGTCACACAGCCAGGATCCGAGGCTGGATTCAGACCAGTACTCTATCCACTGTGCCACCCAGCTGCCCGGGTCATGAGAAGAGCTTAAGAAATCCTTGCTGGTTAAACGGATGACTGATTAGAGCCTTGGGGATTTGCCTGGATTTCTGAGAGAAGGAATGGTTTGGCTACGGTTACACGGCCACTTTATATCCGAGGCGAGACTTGAAGCCGGCTCTTCCTGACTTCAGGTTAGACCTTGTCCGGGGCGCCCTGCTGCCTTTTTTGCTGCAAACATGACAATTCCGTTTAACCCACGGCTCTGTGCTAGGAATATAGAGACAAAAACAAATCTGTTCTTGCCCTCAAGGAGCTTCCATTCTGTTGGGTGTTGGGAGATACCGATCGTGACACAGCCGACCTCCGTGACTGGGCAGCAGCCCCCGGGCAGCACCTGGGCTGCCAGGCGAAGGACTTGGCGTGGGTAATGATGGACCTTGGAAGCCATCAAATCCATACCCCTCCTTTTATAGAGGAGGAAACCGGGGCCTGAGGCAGTGACCTGTCCAAGATCAGACAGGTTGTGTCAGAGGTGGGATCAGCAGGCGGCAACTGGGCCCAGTGACTTCCAATATCCCTGTGCTTGGAAGTAGCCAAGGATGCTGGGAAATTCTGTTTCAGCCCCTTTATCTTCTCTTCCTTCCTGACTCCTTGTAGACCCAGTGAAGAGCAAGGTTTTCTCAGAAGCATCCTTAAAGCAGCAATTCTTAATGCAAGTGTGTGTGTGTGTGTGTGTGTGTGTGTGTGTATGTGTGTAGTGAGAGACAGAGAGAGACACAGAGACAGAGAAAGAGAAAGGGAAAGAGAGACAGATAGAAAGACGGAGAAAAGGGGGGCCCTTCTTAAGGGCCCCTTCAGAATCATGATTTACGTAAATGAGCACATACATAGGAGTAGAAAGGACACCAGTTATACTGAAATGCAGGGAGGCAGATGTTTTTCAGAGAAGTTCCCACATCGCGGGTTCAGAGCTTCCGTTCCAAGGAGAGCATCGGACGGAGGCTGTGATGGTCAGGGCCGGGCAGAGGGGCGATCAGCAGTCAGGCCGGCTGATTGATTCCCTTTGGGTGGGAGCTTTGGAGACAGGGGGCAGAGCCCTGCGTTGGCTGTCCCAGCACCTTGTGGCTTTTCTCCTGCCTTGTGTTTTTGAGGTGAGATTCTTCGTCTCCCCATCATCCCTCACTGGCTAGGGGAACTTCTGTCCCTGTCACGTCCATATCCACAGAAATGTTCCACCCCTTTAGGGCGCCCACAGGAAGCCCCAGCCCTCTCAGAGACATGATTATCGGACAGTGATCTTCTCTTGCATGGAAGGGCCCGTGATCAGAAAGACTCACGATGTCTTTCTTCACATAAGGCCTTGGTCAGTGGGAGATGGTAGAGCCAAGAAAAAGTCATTGCCGGTGTGGACGAAGCCTCGGGGC
>JAJPUD010006412.1:58259-79399 GCA_023553655.1 Myrmecobius fasciatus
TAGAATGGGAACATCAGAAAGTAGATGGAGGACCAGAAGTTGGATGGATGAGAACATCAGAAGGTGGATGGGGGACCAGAAGTTGGATAGGGACATCAGAATGTAGATGGGGGACCAGAAGTTGGATGGGAGCATCAGAAGGTAAATGGGAGAGCAGAAATTGGACAGGGGCACCAGAAGTAGGATGAGAACATCAGAAGGTGGATGGGGGACCAGAAGTTGGGTGGAGTGAGATGAGTTCAGATTGAGCTTGGGTCTATGGTGATGGTAGAAGAGTTGGGTGTGCTTGGTGGGCACTGACTTTAGAACACGGCCAGGCTGTCAGAGCAGGAGCTAGAGAGAGAACCTATCAAAGGGTAATGACTGGGGCTGTAGTGAGAATGGAAAACCAGTGAAGATGTCACCCAGCATTTTATAGATATTTGTCTTCTTTTATCATGAACTTTGTGAAGAAAACACAAGAACACACACACACACACTCACACACACACAGACACACACTCACACACACAGAAACACACAGACACACAGACACACACTCACACACACACACTCACACACACTCATACACACACTCACACACACAGACACACACTCACTCTCTCACACACACACACACACTCACACTCACACACACACTCACACACACAGACCTGGTCTGCAGTTTGGAATCGTTGCACAGCTTTTCATTTTTTTCACTGGAAGGCCTGGTTGTGATTTGCATGTTGCAATGGGGACTTTGCTTTGTTTGACATCATGAGCATTTGAGAAGAAGCCCGCCTGTTTCTAGGGAGGCAGGATGCTCGTCTCTGGGTGTTGCTGGTCTGTGATTTGGAGCTCTGGCTTGAGTCACTGGAACAAAGAGCGTGAGTGGGGAGCTGGGGAGAGGGGGAGAAGGTGGCTTTAAACGCTCTGGGCTTCTGCTCTCATCAGCTATTAAATCAGGAAGCTTGTGGCTTCTTTTGCTTGAAAGCAAATGACTTCCCAGCCCTTCAGCTGGGTGTGACTGGCTTTGTGTTTGCCGATCGTGTGCCAGAGAAAAGGGTGGAGGAGCTGAGGTGGTTCCCTAAGTCAAGTTTGAGGGAAGGCGTTCAGGCCGAGCATAGTCATTTGGAGGAAAAGAGCATTGGATCTGGAGTCGGAGGACCCAAGTTCAAATCCTCCCTCTGCCACTTGGGCAAATTAGTTTATTTTGGGGAGCCTCAGTTTCCTCATCTGTAGGATGGAAGGTTGCACCAAGCAGGCCTCTGAGGTCCTTCTAACTCTAGATCAATGGGGACTGGGTGTGAATCTGACCACAGGCGCTGAAAGTTGTGTGACGGGGGGAATTACTTCTCTGAGACTCAGCTTCTTCACTTGTTAAATGAATGACCAAGTTGGAAGGGACCTCGGAGGCCACCTAACATGACCCGTACCCCAGCCCTCCGCTGGGGGGCCCAATCTGATGTACCGGACAATGGCCTCTGCTTGAAGACCTCCAAAGGGAGGGGAAACCCACCCCTCTTGAATCAGCTCAGTTTGCTTTGGGAGAGTTCTAATTTTATCTAGGACCATAGGTGTGGAGCTGGAAGGGATGTCCCCTTGTAGAGGAGGAGCTTGGGGCTAGAATGAGGAGGACGTAAATGGACAATGACTTGTCAAGGGTGACCCAGAGACAACAGATTTGAGCCAGGTTTCTGGCTGCTTTTTACGGTCCCACAAACCCCAAGCTGTCTCTTTGCAGCGCCCAGCACCTGGTTCTGGGTCCAGACATCAACCTTAGCATGTCGGACCCTTCCTCACGTACTAGCCCCGCTCTCAGTTTCCCCCCGCCCCTCTTTTCCTCTCCCCCCCTCCCCGTTCTTCATCCATCCCTCTCTGACGTGGATTAGCTCTCCTGGAGATTTTCCAAGAGAGGCTCCCCCACTTATCAGTGCCTTTCCCAAATGCTTCCTAGCCCTTCTTCTGGACTCGTCTTGGCTGGGCCACGGCTTTCCCAAACAAGAGCTGGAGTAGAATCTGTAGTGTTGGGCCACCCAGTCAGACCGGAGGGTTGGCAGCCGCCCTGACCCGTTTTAATCTTCAACGACCAGACGTTTCCGTGTAGGTGGGAGAAGGAAATCCACAGACACCGAATGGGCCTCGGAGCTGCTCTGGGGGACGACGCGGTCTCCTGGAGGGGACGGGGAGCCCAGCTTGTTGGCCGTGCCCTGGCCGTTCTTTGTTCTCTGCCTGGATTTATTCTCAGGGACTGGAGGTTTGCTGGGTGACATTCAGCCTCCTACCTAGCTTTCCCTGTCCCAGCCACAGCTAAGTGAATCATATTGCCGGGTTCATCTAGGAACTCAAACCCCAGGGAGTCTCACCTTTATCCAATTTCCTTTCTTCATGCAAGTCCTTCCTGAGCAGTTTTCTGGCTCCATTGACTTCTTAGGGAGCCCATAAAATGTCTTTCCCCCGTAAAGTACCCCGGGAGGCCTGGCTCTCTGACTGGCTGCAACATCGGGCTGAGGAGGCCGCTGCCTCCAGGCTGGCTGGCTTTTGGCTCATGGAGGCTTCCCCAGGGGGCTGCTGGTGATGGCACTTGGGGTTTGGCCCCATTTCTAGGAACTCTCCTCTTGGAGCGAGAGCAAGGCTCAATTTCTGCCTCTGTGGCCTATGGCCTTGGCCCAGTCACCTCCCTGGGGCCTATGTATCCTCATTTAGGGAAGTGACTTCCATGGCCCCTCTGGTCCCTTCTGGCTCTGGCCTGGGAATTAGGGTCACCCTCCAGGGCCAGGAAGTAGGATCATGCTCGATGGCCACCTTGGTCCCTTCCAACTTGATCATTCACTTAACAAGTAAGGAAACTGAGTCTCAGAGAGGTCACACAACCCATCATGCTGGGTTGTTGCTTACCAGAGCAGCCCAACACCACATCCTGGAGGGTTGTTGTGCTGTCATACACGACTCTTCCTGTCTCCCTGTGGGGTTTTCTTGGCAAAGATACTGCAGTAGTTTGCCATATCCATCCCCAACTCACTTTTACAGAGGAAGAAACTGAGGCACGCAGGGACACACAGCTAGTACGTATCTGAAATGAATTTAAACTCAGATCCTGAGTTTGGTCCACTGTGCCATCCAGCTGCTCCCAGAAAAGCTCTACTTCTCTGTTAGTGCCTGGGGCCATTTTCCCTGCCCTGGTGTCATTGCCCTAGTCCCCTTACGTATTCCTTCTTGCCTCTGTCACAACTGTGCCCCCGGTCCCTTTATTCAGCAGCTTGTGACTTTTAGTCCCCAGTATCGACTAAGTTCTGGCTTGGAGACTGAGGGATGCAGAAGTAACAAGACCTGCCCTCAAGCCGCTTCTAGTCTCTGGGAGGGATGAGGTGACCCCTTTGTGACATCTTGTCAGCCCAAGGCCTCTGCCCCATTCATTGGCTCCCAAAGTTTTCCCCTCCTGTCAATCTTGGAGCTCATCAACCCTCCGATGACCTTGGGGATTTTGAGAGTCCGTAGGAAGGGGCAATTTTTCTTTAATCCAATCTTAAAGGGAGCAGTAGGAACCATTTCTGTCCTTTCCCTCCCCTAAGAAACAAAACCCACAGGATGACAACTGGTCCTTCATTTCCCTTTGCTTTGAGCTGATCTTTGCATCTCCAGGATGGTACCCGGCGTAGAGCAGTCACACGGAAAACTTCCTCGAGTTAATCTCATTGGATCCTGGCCCTAGAGCTGGGCGGGACCCCTGAGGCCCTGCCTCGGACCCCTCACTTTATAGAAGAGGAACCTGAAGGGTGTTCATTGACTTAAGCAGGGACTAAGGGTCAGAGGCAGGATTGGGACTGTGGTCTCTCTGCTCCAGAACTAGAACTTGGCGCTCTCTCTCTGTGTCCTCCACCTGTCTGACTTGGAACATTTGTAGGGGCAGTGTAGTATAATGTAATAGACTAGTGTATATGATGTGTTTTATATATATGTGTATGTATAATGTAGTATATAGCATTCTGTAGTATAATATAGTGTGTAGTGTGTATGGAAAGTGAAGTATGATGGAAGGAGCACTCTACTTGGAGTCAGAAACATTTGACAAGTGCCTACTATGTGCTAGCTATTGGGGCAACAAAGAAAGTGCATTGTGGGATAGAACCACACGTACAGAGACAGTTCCATACTCTGGGGAGGCAGAGCGCCCTGTCAGCGGGGGGAGCAGCAAAGACCGGCTGCAGGAGCTGAGTGAAGGAAGTGAAGGGAGTGTGTCCTAGGCATTGGGAACGGCCTGTGCAAAGGCAAGGAGGCGGGAGGTGGAATCCCGAGGTAAGGGAACAGCGACCATTTAAACTTGGCCAGAACACAGAGTGTGTGAAGAAGAGTAATATGAAGGGGGCAGCTAGTGGGTGCAGTGCCCTGAAGTCAGGAGGACCTGAGTTCAAATCCAGCCTCAGACACTTAACACTTCCTAGTTGTGTGACCCTGGGCAAGTCACTTAACCCCAATTCCCTCAGGGAAAAAAAGTACAGAAAGTCAGAGGGGAAAGTGAAGATGGTATCAGACTGGGAAGTATTTGAAGGCGATAGGGAGCTGCTGAAGGCTGTAGAGAAAAGGAGCGACATCTGTGTCTTGGGCAGGTGATTAGGGCAGCAGTGGTGAGGGCAGACCCAGGCAGCAAGGAGACCTGTCAGGCTCTTGTGGGTATGAGCTGAGGGGGTGAAAGACAGACCTGGCTCCCGGTGTCAGATCTCGGGCAAATAAACCACGCGCCTTCCCCGGGACTCAGTTTTCTGGTCTGCTAAACAGAGATAGGATATCGGTATCACCGATTTCACAGAGACTTGAGGAGGGACACGCTCTCCAAACCCAGGCCGTCCCCAGTCTGAGCATCCCTTTGGCTGTGGATAGAGCGCCAGTCCTGGACGAAGGCCGGGGAATCGCCCTGGAGAAGCTTTCCTTATTCGGGGCTCTCGTTCCCACCTTGTTTTCCAGCGCTCTGGCAAACAGAAAACAGGACAAGCGGAACGGGCGTCCGGAGGCTTGGGAGGCGCCGCCCGATTGGCTTTCTCGGAGCCGAGGAAGAGGAGGAAATGTGCTTGTGGGAGATCTCCCCTCGCTTACGTTGGCAGTGCTCGGAGAGCTAAGGGAACTCCAGCTGTGGCGGCCCGAGTTTCTCGGGGGCATTTTGGAGAGATTGCTCATTTGTGTCCGTAGCTGCTCATTTGCCCTCCGAAATTCAGCTACCCACACGTCCACACACGCGTGTGTTTGTATGATGTCGGTATATGTGTGGGCCCCGCTGAGAGGCCCGCTGGGGGGAGGAGAGAGGAACAAGGGCAGGGAAGGGCTAAGTGTCCCGCTGATGTCTTGCACCAAGGCAGGGCTACCTGGCAATGTCACTTAAGGGAGGCGAGTTCCCTCGACTGTCCCCAGTATACACAGACACTGCTCCCCACCCCTACCCCCCATCAGTCTTGACGGAGACTATTTCATCGGCACCTTGACCTTGAGCAAGAAGGCCGCTCTTGCGACCGAGAGTTTAGCAAAGGCGGCTCTGGCAAGCTTGGGCCAGTGTAATTTCTCTCCCCCCTCCCTGAGCTCCTTTGCTGTGGATTATTTAAAGTGGGCGAGCCCAGACTGGGAAGAAAGAGGGGAGCGGGAGCCGCTAAAACTGCGTGGCAGCAGGAAGGAACGCTTCAGATGATGGCCCCGAAGGGGCAGTGGAGGCAGAGGAGAGAAGGGACATTGGGGCGATCCTGAAGTCAGAATGACTGCTCTGAGCAAACGTGCTTGGCACCGTGCCTGGGCATTTTAACCCGTGCTCGAGGAAGAGCATTTATGGGCTGCCTCAGTGCACGAGTTGGTCTGGGCAGAGATGGCCTTTGGGCCCTTCCCCAGGCTCGTAGAGAGGCTGTCCCTGCAGGGGTCCGGCCGTGACCCCCGGCCTGTGGAGAGCGTCTCTCCCCCTGAGCACCCTCTTTAGCTCAGGGTTTCTTCCTCCCTTCAGGGGGTACGACTTGTCTGCAGGAGCCTCAGTGGGCGGCCTTGGTGAGAGGCGGGGGATGTGGCCAGCTTGAGTGCGATCCTCCGCTGCCTCGTGCCGGCCTTCGGAGGACCGATGCAGCCGGGAAGGCTTCCTGGCAGAGGAGGACCTCCTGGACTCTCGCCTCTGCCAGCAAAGCCTTCAAGAACCAGAGTCAGCTCAGTGCCCCCACAAAGCATCATGGGAGGCTACGCTTAGGGCTATTGGCACCTCTAACTCAGCCCTCCCATTTTATAGATGAGATAATGGAGGTCCATGGAAGTGAGCTGACTTGTCCAAGCTCATACTGTGGGGAAGGGAGCGTCCGATCCTCTGAATCCAAACAGTAGCTTTTCTTAGGATCCCGTGCTGCTGTATACATGCAGATGCACACGTACATAGATGTTATTGTTTTCATAGAACATGGACGTGGACCCGGAAGGAGCAGAGGGTCACGGATTTCCAGCTGGAAGGACCTGGACCCAAGGCCCTCATCTCCCTCTCTGGAGGGGACTCCATCTAGCAGAGGCTCATTTGTGCGCCATGTAGTGCTCTTATTAGGAAATGGGACTAGAAATGTGATTCTATTACATAGGGCACTCCTAGTGGGGGAAATCCCTCCACCAATTTGGGCAGCGCCTTCTTGGGGGGCAGCCTAAAGCCCCCCAAAGTCGCCCAGGTGGCCTTTTGGCTGCCAGCCTGGCTCTGCATCCCCCTGCCACATTTTTAGCATTTGGTGTAGGTAGCCCTGCAAGTTTATCAGGGTAGGGAACTCCCAGGATGCAGACTCCCTCCAGTCAGGACCAGCCGCTTGTCTGTAGCTTTTAGTCTTGGAGAGTTCTGAGTGCAAATCCTGCCCTTTGCCCTTACACTGGGGGACTAGCCATGGGAAAACTATCAGCATTGTAGTAGGTGCTGGGAATGTTGTGATGCAGTCATTTTCCATCAGGCTCAGCTCTTTAGGATCCTTTTGGGGGTTTTCTTGGCAAAGATACTGGGTAATTTGCCATTTTCTTCTCCTGCTTATTTTACAGATGGAGAAACTGAGACAAGCAGCATTAAGTGACTTGTCCAGTGTCTGAGACTAGATTTGAACTCAAGTCTTGAGTCTTGACCCAAAGTCCAGCTCAGCTGCTGGGAATACCAAGAATCCCCTTTATCCTCAGGGAGTTTGCATTCTGCCAGACTGTTGTAGGCCCTGAATCCCTGAGGTTAAATCTTGCTGATAAAATGAGGGTGCTGGGCGCAATCGCCTCATCTTGGCACCTGGGATCTCTGTTTGGGACCCACTCCCTCAGCTTCCCTCAGTTTGTATTTCCCTTCAGCGTAGTTTAGCTTAATTCGATTCAGCAAGCAATTATTAAGCTCCAACTGTATGCCAAGCCTGGAGAATATAGGGACTAGAAAGGAATCAGCCCTGGCCTCAGATGGCTTCTGCTCAGAACCACCGGCTTGTTACTTGCTTCCTCTCAGAAGCCTTCCCTGATTTCTCCCGTTGTTAACCCCTCTTCCCTCTGAGCCGGCTTGGGTTTGCTCTTCTGTCAGCTTGTTCCCCGGGAGAACGGAAGCCTCTAGAGGGAAGGGGCCGCCCCGGCTCCGGGTACGGTCTTGGTTGTGTTGTGGTGACTCTCGGGATGTGACTTAGCTGGGGCAGGGGCCAGAGCAGGGCCTGTTGGGAGGACGCGGGGAGGGCCGCCGGCCGGGCCTGGTGTTTTATAAGGTCAAGGGCCGCCCCAGGCCAGTTTTCACCCCTGGCGCTTCGAAGGCTGGATGGGAGGGAGCATGTCCTGAGGGTCACCCTTCCGTGGGTGGTTTTAGATACACAAACAGGGACCGCTGGGGACCGCGGAGGTCACCCAAGAGTCTGCAGCGACGGGGGATCTTGGCAGACGCCCCAGCCGGAATCCAAAGCCAGCGGCCGAGGGACGGCTGAAAGGAGACAGGGGCCCCGTCTCCTCTTCCTTCCAGGCTGGTGCCGCAAGGCCGGCCTTCTGTGGTTTTGCTTCTTATGTCCCTGGAAGCATTTTACTGAAGCCGTGTGCAGGGGAGAAGGGGGGACAGGAGACAGAAGGCATGTGATCCTGCAGGACAGATGTTACCCCCAGCTCTTCCTACTGTGCCTGCTGCGGCCCATTCAATTTCCTCTTCTGCTTTCACTGAGACAGGTTCTGAGGTTCTGCCCTGGGCCCGCCAGGCCTTATTGGGCCCAGATAGTAAGCTGCCATCCCAGAACTGAGTTGTCAGAGGAGAAATCAGCAGCTCCGTGCCTGGCAGCCTGTGCCATGGAGGACCCATTGATCAATCTGAGGCTATATTCCTCTGCTTTCTCTGAGACAGGTTCTGAGGTTCTGCTCTGGGCCCACTGGACACCATCAGACTCAGAGAGTAAGCTGCCACCCCATAACCCAAGTTGTCAGAGGGAGAAATCAGCAGCGACCATGGATCGATTGAGACTATAAGGAACGGTGGCCAAGGGATGTGGCCATCCTTGGGTGGTGGGGCATCTGAGGCCTAGGGAGGTGCAGTTTTTAAGACCACACAGACAGCTGTGTCCAGGGCCTGGACTCCTCTCCACGTAGGTGGAGGCCCAGGGGTCTCCAGGGGAGGCCCCAAAGTCTCCGGACAAATCCTTTCCTGGGATTCAGTACAAATGGAAAATGTGGCGGCACCTCCCCCCACCCCCCCAAGCCCCTCTCTGTGTATACACACATTTACATGCACTTACATATATGTTCTCACATGGATGTGCCCCTGGAAGGAGCAGAGGCCCCCAGATTTCCAGCTGGAAGTTCCAAGAACTGGCCTCCTCTCCCCTCTCTGGGCATTTGCATTAGCTGTGCCCCCAGAGCTGCCCTCCCTGCTCAGTAAATCCCGCCTTCCACAAGGAGCCCCCACTCTGGGGCCCTCTCGCTGGGATCGTCTCCGTTGTGCCCTGAAGGTGTCACGTTGGCATGTGGCTGTTTGCCCGTCGTCCCTCCCGTTCGACGCTGGGCTCCTCGAGGGCAGGGGACCGTCTTTTGCTTTTCTTTATATCTCTGGCACTTAGCAAAGTGCTTGGCACATAGTAGGCATCTAATGAATGCTTATTCTCCAGTTGGCATCCTGGACAGTGTTGAAGCCAGGCAAGGTCGGTGTTCTAATCCCGCCTCTGATACTTAATAGCTGTGTGATACTGGAAAAGTCATTTAACTTCCTTACTCCTCAGTTTCCTGATCTGTAAAATGGGCATAATGACTGCACTTAACTCCTTGGGTTCTTATGAAAGTCAAATGACTTAATACATATAAACATAAATAATATTGTATACATAAATGCCACGTATTATCATGATTGTCACTCATTATTTTTTCCATGCTACATAAATAATTTGACTCAATTGTTATTATTATATCTAGGGAAATGGTTCAGTGGAAAGGATGCCATTGGCAGAGGATCTGGGTTCAAATCCCAGTTCAGCCACTTTAGTAGCCATGACCTTGACCAGCTCCACCTTCCCAGAATGATAAGATTGAAACGGTGCTTTCTCGGGGGCTCTTAGCCCCCGCCCCAGGTTCCTGTTCAGGTCAGATTGTGCCAGTAAGAATCCCACAGAGAAGCTCCTATAAAGAACCCTTCCTCAAAAGCCCCGCTTCGTCCTCGTTCCGGACCCAGTTTCTGAAGCTCTTTTGGAATCAGTGGCTCCAATGGAGGAGCCATCTAGACAGAGGATGTTTACACTTGGAGTTTTTGAGGGATGAAGCTATGTCCTTTCTGCTCTCCTCTGTTCTCGTCTCACAGGAATTCTCTCCACGAGTCCGTTCTTTCCGATTGCTCCCAGGCTCCCACAAGGCCCAGTGTTTGTTTTTCTGGTGTTTATTTCAGCCCCGGGGTTCAAAGTCAGCAAGACTGAGTCATTTTTTCCCCATTCTCTCTTGTTGACCTGCCAATCCCTAAAGTAAGTTACTTTCTTCCATTTACTAATCTGTAAAATGGGTTTGTGTGGCTTAGGGATCCATCAGTCAGCCAACAAACATCTATTAAGTGCGCAGGCTCCAAAGAGTGCCTGCTTTCAAGGAGTTTATGTTCTGACAGGGGCAAAACATACACGGGCATAAATTAACGGACGGTTTATACAAAGTAGATGCAAGGTAACGGGGGGCTGCTAGATTGAGCAGATGGCCAGATTAGGAAAGCCACGTGGAGGATGCTCCTCCGTCTGATGGAAGCTCCCTAGCATCTGATGGAAGCTAGAGGTTCTAAAGAAGGGAAATGAGGAAGGAGTGCATTCTATCACGCGGGACAGCCTGGATGGAGACATGGAGAATCTCACGGATGGAGGCCATCAAGCTGCCATCTTGGCCGGAAGGTCCAGTCCGTGAAAGGCAGGAACGTTCATTCAATGATCTTTTAGATCCAGAAAGGCAGACTGTGGCCAGGCCGTGACCGGTTTTGAAGAGAAGAGTTTGCGGGGGATCCTTGAAGGAATGGGGAGCCCCTGGAGGATCTTGAGGAGGGCAATGATAGGACTAGACCTTTCCTTTAGGAATCTCACTGTGGAGGATGCTTTGGAGAGATAGGAGAATGGAGACACGAGAAATGAGTCTTTGCCGAATAGCTCTTTCATGGGACCGTCGCAAGAAGTCATTTAATAACCTGTCTGAAATGCTTTACTACTTTTAGAGAAAGCCATTTAAATACTATAATCTTGGAGGAATCAGGCTGAAAATGTTTGGACCCAATGATTAATCGCTTCACTGATTGCCTCCTTATCCCTAGTGGAATCCTTGTATTGTCCTCTTCATTCATTACTAATTCTCAATCTTCTACATCTTCTTCCTGGTTCTACTTGGAAGGATTCCCCACCCAGGGGTCATTGTTACTTTGGTTTAGAATTAGCAAAGGATAGAGCGGGGTAATGGGTAGCACACTACTTTGAAAGTATCGGATTCCACTTCGGAGACTTATTTAGCCGTGTGGTCATTGGCTAATCGTATAAACCTCCCCGATTCCCAATTTCTTTTCCCATAATTTGGGTATTCTAGTACCCACCTCATGAGGTTGTTGGGAAAATCATATGACATGATATAGTCCCTCTGCCAACTTTAAAGCAATATAGAGACAGCTAATGTAATTAATTTTTATTGCTTTAGAGTTTTAAAGAGAATCACGTAAAGTTTTTGCAAAAAGATGCTTTATATCATGTATTTCCAATAATCTTATTCAATTTTATTGCTATTGTTACCGTCTTCCTCTTCATCATCTCAGGAGTGATATTTTTTAGCGACCCGGGTTGAGAGGATGCTGAGAGCCTGGGGAGGGGCCGGGAGAAGAGGGCTTCTCATCCATCTTTGGCTCTGGAGTTGGAGCCCTGAACTGCAACCAAACTCTCTGACCTCACAATCGTGTTACTTCTCCTGTTTTCTCTGATTTACTCGAATGGCTTAGTCCATTCATCAACATCAACTGATGTTCAGGCTTCTTGCACGACATTTGTTTTCCCAAATTACAGTGTTTCTCAACAAATCTGACTGATGTATTGATAGGACCCACAAATGCTGGCACTAGTAGGTTCTGAATAAATACTTGTTCCTTTCCCCTGAGCTTAGAAATGACTCAACCTCTCCCAACTTCAGTTTCCTCATCTGTAAAATGGAGCTAATAATTGCACCTAGCTCCCAGGGTTGTTGGGAGGTTAAAATAAAGTAACATTTCTAAAGTTCTTTATAAATCTTAACATATTATATAATTGCTAGTTCTCCTCCTTTTCCTCCTCTCTTCCTCATCTTCCTTTTCTCCTTGTCTTAATTTTTCTTCTCTCTCTTTCTCCTTCTCCTCCTCTTCCTCCGTCTTCCTTTTCTCCTCGTCTTCCTCTTTTTTTCCTCTTCTCTCTCTTCTTTCTCCTCCTTCTCCTCCTCCTTCTCTTCCTTGTCTTCCTTTTCTCCTTCTCTTCTTCTTTCTTTTCCTCTTCTTTCTGTGCTTTCTCCTCTTTCTTCTCCTCCACCTCTTCCTCCTCTCCCTATTATTCCTAAGGTATAGAGGAACCTTGATGATTTTTACACCATGACTCTGCTATGGGCAAAATCTCATCAATCACTTGGGCTTCATTTCCTCTTGGGCTGAATGGGTGCAGACTCTGCCATTTCTACATCTGCATCTCATTTCCTTTCTCTGAGTTTGCACTAATCCAGACAGCATTAACTAGTTTCTAAGGCTCCTTTGGAGGCCAGTACTCAGAGACTAGTATGCTTTTCCTGTTCTTTGCCCTCAATTCTGCCCTCTAGCCATTGAGCATTCATTCACAAAGAAGCAATATAAGTTGGCACTCTAATACATTATTGGTGGAGTTGTGAGGTTCACACTGTTGAAAAACCATTTGGAATGATGACCCTAAAGTCATCAAACTATACATATCCCTTTGACCCAGTGATACTATTAGACACATGGCCCATTAAGTATGACATAATGTTACATGTTGTGCATAAATGTACAATATTATATGCATAATATATGCAAGATATTATATATACAATATAATATACAATTGTAGAAAGTTTCTATTGACATCTTTTGTAGTAGCAAAGACACGGAAAGAAAATAGGTACCCATCAGTTGTGGAATCACAGAATAAATTGAGTTACGTGAGTGTAATGGAGGTTTATTGTGCTGTAAGAAGTGATAAAAATGATGGATTCCTTTTTTGAACTCCGCAAAGAATTGTCTGGACAGAGCAAAAGGAGAACAGTTTAGGAGACGGCAATGTTAATAATCTGGAGGACAAGTTTTAAAAGCTTTCAGAACTTTATCTAAACTATGATACAATCATCATTTCAGCAGATTGGTCATGGGCCGTAGCTCCCATCTCTTGATGGATACAGAAGGAAACTCGCATTTCCTGACAGGGCCAATATGTGGTTTTGTTTTGCTGGGCTATTCATAACAGTTACAAGAGAGAGCTGCTGGTTGGGCAGCTGTGGATAGACATAAGGGATGGTGAAAGAGAAAGAGCTTCAATAAAACCCTCTTTTTAAAATGTATAGAAGACAACTAAAAAGGTAGTCACGTAGAAGGGATCTACTGTGGGTGAGATCCTGCACTAAGCTCTAGGTACCCAGTGGCAAAAACATGGCCCCTTGTTTTCCAAGAAGCTTCTATTCCATTTGGGGAGATAATATACATGTATATTCGTCTGTTTAAGGTCAATATAAAACAGATTGAGGTAGTATAAAAGGGCACTACGCTGGGCGAGTGGGTGGGACAGAGACATGTTTGTATCTAATTAGTGATGATTTCCAAACTCACAATTTTAAAAAATAAGACAATTTTGAAAAAAGAGGAGCAGCATGGCCTCAGCTGACCGGTGTTTAACACACAGAAGGCACTTAATTTTTTTAATAACAGATTTTTATTTTTTAAAATACATGCAAAGAGAATTTTCAACATTCACCCTTGTAAAATCTTGGCTCCATAATTTTTCTCCTTCCCTCTTCCCCTCCCTCCTCCTGTAGACAGCAAATAATCCAAAATTAGTTTGGGATTCTTCTAAACATATTTCCATATTTATCATGGTGCACAAAAAAAAATCTGATCAGAAAAGAAAAAAAAATGAGGGGAAACAAACAAATAAGCAAACAACAATAACAACAAAAGGTGAAAATCCTATGCTGTGATCCACTTTTAGTTTTCATAGTTCTCTCTCTGGAGGCAGATGGCTCTCTCCATCCCAAGTCCGTTGGAACTGGCCTGAATCATTCATTGTTGAAAAGAGCCAAGTCCATCAGAATTGATTATCACATAATCTGGTTGCCATGTACAACGTTCTCTTGGTTCTACTCGCTTCACTAAGCATTGGTTCATCTAAGTCTCTCCAGGCCTTTTTGAAATCATTCTGCTTGCTACTACAAAAAAAGGCTGCTATAAATATTTTTGCACATGTAGGTCCTCTCCCCCTTTTTTTATGATCTCTTTGGGATACAGGCCCAGTAGAGACACTTCTGGATCAAAGGTTATGCAGTTTGATAGTCCTTTGGCATAGTTCCAAATTGCTCTCCAGAATGGTTGGTTCAATTCACAACTCCACTAACAATGTATTAGTTGTCCCCATTTCCCCACATCCCTTCCAACATTTATTATTATTTCTTTTCTGTCATCTTAGCCAATCCAAGAGGTATGAAGTGGTACCTCAGAGTTATCTTAATTTGCATTTCTCTAATCAATAGTGATTTAGAGCATTTTTTCATATAACTAGAAATGGCTTTAATTTCTATGTCTGAAAATCGTCTGTTTACATCCTTTGACCACTTATCACTTGGAGAGTGGTTTGTATTCTTATAAATCCGAGTCATTCTCTATATATTTTAGAAATGAGGCTTTAATCAGAAATCTTGGATGTAAACATCATCCCCCAGTTTTCTGTTTCCCTTCTAATCTTGTCTGCATGGGTTTTATTGGTACAAACCCTTTTTCATTTAACATAATCAAAATTCTCCATTTTACATGTCATAATGTACTCTAGTTCTTCTTTGGCCATAAATTTCTTCCTTCTCCATAGATCTGAGAGGTAAAGTATCTCTTGTTCTCCTAATTTGCTTATAGTATCATCCTTTATAATCTAAATCATGAACCCATTTTGACTTTATCTTGGTTAAGGATGTGAGACGTTGGTCAATGCCTTGTTTCTGCCATATTATTTTCCTATTTTCCCAGCAATTTTTGTCAGATAGTGAGTTCTCATCCCAGAAGCTCCTGGAGTCTTTTTGGGTTTATCAAACTTTAAATTACTATAATCATTGACTGTTTTGTCCTGTGAACCTAAGCTGTTCCACTGATGGACTACTCAGTTTCTTAGTTGTCAAATGGTGTCGATGATCGCTGCTTTATAATAAATATAGTTTTAGATCTGGTACAACTAGGCCACCTTCCATTGTGGTTTTTTTTTTTTCATTAATTCCAGAAAGCGCTTTATAAAAACCATCTCACCAAATGACTTGGGGTCAAGAAGGCTTGGATATGAATTAGGTTTGGCACTTATTATGTAAGGACTGTGAAGGTATCCATCCATCCCAGTTACCATCCTGGTGAACATCAGGAAAAACAATCAGTTGGGTAGAACTTGGCAGGATGACAGGGAATGTTACTTAAAATTTTTGTTTTGCTATAAAAATGATTTATTATAAAAAACTTTAAAATAACCAATAAGACTGAAAATATTGTGACCACCTTAGTGAGAATTCTTTGTTGTACAAGGATTTCTTTATCACACTGTGAATGGTTAACAATATACCCAGGCAACAGAACAGATAACTTGTTTAGAAGTAAGCATATGGACTGATGAACTGAGAAGTCTGGTTACTTGGTGTTTTTCTCTTTGTATAAGAAGGGAATGTTTCTGATACTTTCCTATGTGGAGCCTGATCTTGGGTGTTAGGGAATGGGAGGGCTTCTAGGGAGTTAGGTATGTGGGCCCCCAGCTGTTTCAGTCATGGGTCCCTTGAGATAATAGCAGATATCTCAATCCAGCTGGAAACAATGCAGGATGGGACAGAGTTTGGGGCTGGGAAAGGCAGCCTGACTCACCTTAACCAAAAGTTAGCTCCCATTCCTCTTTGCTTTTGCCATGGCAACCTGAGGATTTCTGTTGCCCAAATCTTGTTCATCCCATTTTAAAGATAAGATAAGAGAGGTCTTGATCTAAGGGGATATAGTTTGCTGATGGGGCTTTTTGAATTATATACCATGTTACTCATCAAGGTCGGCTTCTCATAGAAAGCCAATGAGATTTTAAAATGGACAAAGTGTTTCTTTGAACAAGTTGGGGTCATCCACTGGGGAGTTTTTTTGGAGCTATCTATAGTTGTGATGAGCAGTGGATGAAAGTGATCAGTCAGTTGATCAGCTTATTAAGTGTCTACTGAGTGCCAGGCCCTGGGCTAGGTGTTAGGATACAGAAACAGAAATGACATAATTCTTGCCTTTAATAAATTAATCAACAAATATTTATTAATCACCTACTATGTGCCAGGCATTGGGGCTATAGAGATAGAAATCAAATACTCCTTGTCCTCAAGGAGCTCACATTCTATGTGGAGGAGACACCATGTATATATATCAAAGTATATATAGAAAAGAATTATTTTTTGGGAAATAATGTTTTTAGTAAAGGTATTGAAGGAAACTCAGGAATCAGAAGGGTGGCGGTAAGGAAAGAGTGCATTCTAGATAGGGGGTACAGTTTGTGCAAAGGTATAGTGATGGAAGATTGTGTGACAAATAATAAGAAGGTCCTGTCATAGAGTGTGTAAGGACAGTGACATAGGAGTGAGCTGGAAGGCAGACTAGAGCCAGCTTAGGAAGGGTCAGCATTGACTGTTGGCTAGTGGATGAGTAGATTCTAGGCTCAAAGTTCTCAGGAGCTCAGTGTCCTGCAAAAGGTTCAGGCTGAAAAAAGCGACAACAGCAAAATTTTGTCCTTTGGGTTACATGGGAATCCAAAGCCTGTTGTTCATGGTGGCAATGGGAAGTTTGCATCATGTCACCCTCTCAAACATCGGAAGGGCTTTTCCTCTATGGGAGTCAGAGTGTCTGGGTATTTTGTGGGATCCACATCTTTCTCCTTCTAAGCATTTGAAAGCTCTCATGGGAAGGAGGAATTGCATTTATTCTCCTTTTTCCCAAAGGGAAGAACTAAAGGCATTCAGTAATAATTAAAAGGAGACAAATTTAAGCCAGGAAAAATGTCTTTATAATTATAAATTATTCCTTATAATTAATGGATTCTACTTGATGGCCCAGCAAACACTATTGATTATTCTGGTTTACTTTCTGGTTGGACGAGGAGGTATCTAAGGTCTATTCCAACCCTGAGTTTTTATGATTCTCACTCTCCCAGGGTAGCTTGGCCTTTGGTACCAATTGAAGGCCTTCTGTGCCTTCCCATTGTGGGTCTTTTTCTTCCATATTATTTACTAAATCCTCTTAGAAGATCCTGCTGAACTTGGAGGCTTTGTAGTGGTTTTCTGGGGGTCCCATCATTCTGGTCCTACTTGTCTTTGGTGCTTTGTCTTTGTCAACTTCTCCCATGTGCATCACTGCGGATAATATGCTCCTCCCAGAATTTGCAGCCACGGGGTGTTACCAGAGAGACAAAGAGGGGCGGTGGGTAGAGGCCGGACTCATTGTTGGTATCACCTCAGGGATGACACAGTCTCTTGGTGAGTGGGATTGGAAGTTGTCAAGCAGATGCTGTTCTCGGTAGAAATGACTCCCCAAAAAGATTATCTCCAGAAGAATGTGTTAAAAGCCCTGGGCTTGCACCAGCCCTGTAGTCAGGAGGACCCAAGTTCAAATCCAGACTCAGACACTTAACACTGCCTGGCTGTGTGACCTTGGGCAAGTCACTTAACCCCAATTGCCTCAGCAAAAATAAATAAATGAATGAATGAATAAAAGCACTGGGCTCATTGACTGAGAGCTCATTTTACAGATCACAGAACCGCACTCCCAGCAGGTCAACTTTGCCGGGATCATCCCAGGAGTAAGTGTCAGAGACCGCATTTGAACTCAGGTCTCTGGAATTTTCCTGTAGAGAGCGTCCCGGAGAGCCTGAAAATGCTGCGTAATTTCTCAAACGGCCCCGAGCTCGTTCTCTTCCTGCTGGGTCTGGGAGCCCCCTCTTTGTCCCTGCGCAGCATCTGTCCGCACTCCATCCACATGCGGAGATTCAGGCTCCCCGGGCTGAGAGGGTCCCTGGCCTCCGCGTTGTAGCGATCCGCGCAATCAGTTCGCCTTTTAAAAGAAACATGGATAGAATGTAACCAGGCGCTGTAATGAAGCCCAGGACAGTTTCAGTTAAAAACAAAACAAAACAAAAAGCAAAACAACAACAATAAACCCCCCAAACCCAACAAAACAAGGGAAAAAACCCTCAAAACCCAAAAAAGAAACCAGGGGCAGGGGGAGGAGAGAGAGTCAGTGATTCTCTTGCTCACCTCTGTCCCCAGGGAAAGCCGGGGTGGGAAGGGCCCATTGGGCCGGGACTTTGGAGGCTGTATCCCGACCGGGAGCCCTCCCAGGATCTGTGCGCAGGGTGGGAAGGGCGTCCTCCGCGGGGAGCTCTGGCTGCTGAGCCTGAATCCCGGCCTGGGGGGCGGCACGGCTCCATTCTTGGACCGCAGTGGCCGGTGCCGGGTCCAAGTGCAGCATTTTTCATTTGTTCCCTCTTGGATGCTGTCAGTTTTTTACAATGTGTGCGTTGGGCCTCGGGATCCAGAGCAGCCCCACACAAACACGGCCTCTGCCAAGGTCTGACACAATGTGGGTCAGAGAGTGCCCCGCCCCCTTCCTTCTTGGCTCTGGGGGCCTCCTGCAGAGGCTCTGGGGGGACCCTTGTGGGAAGGCCTCCTGGAAGGGGACACGGAGGCCCTGCTGGGGTCAGACCCTCCGGATTATTTCTTCAGCCCCTCCTCCCCCCAATGCTGGGAGAGGCCTCCTACGTCAGCAGGCAGCGACTCTGCCCAGGGGACCCCCCCTCAGCCTTGCCACTCAGCACCCACGTGATGGGGCCAAATCTGTGAGCTCCCCTGGCTTGGGCTGCCTCCTTTGTAAAAAGCTCCATTTGGAGCAGATGGAGCGAGTCTGCTCCAGCTCTGTATCCATGTGTAATCCTAAGGGCAGCAAACAAAAGGGAGAAGGCCCCCACCCCGGCCCCTCTCAAGCGAGCCACAACCTCACGGGCCCGGCCCCTCTGTGTGCCTGGGTCCCTCAGCCCCCACATCCCTTTGTGCCATACCATTGGCAACAGCCTGAAGTGAATCATCCTTTCTTGGAACAGGCCGGAGAAAGTAACTCGGTCCCCTCCTGGCATCCCTGACCAGGGGAGGGCTCCTGTTTATCAGAATTCATTGTTCCTCCCAAACAGACGCCCCGGAACCAATGTAGCATCCGAGGCGGGGCTGCTCGGCCCCTACGCTACCACGAGATGGTTTTTTGGGGGGGCAGTGGTGGAGCGTTAGGTTTGGAGCTGAAGGTCTGAGTTCAAATCCTGCGGCAGACCCTTTCTAGTTATGTGCCCTTCCTCCCCTTTCAGGCCACTTACCATGTCTCCATCTCAGTTTCCTCATCTGTAAAATGGGGATAATAACATGTCCTTCACTAGTGGAGGCGCCCATGAGATAACATGGAAAGTACTTTGTGATTGGTAACGTGCTAACAGTGGGGTTGATGATGGCAGTGAGGGTGTTCCTCTCCATCATTCCCTTCCCTGCTCAGCGACTTTGTTCGCTTCCATGTTTTAGGGAGGAAATCAACAAGTTGGAGAGAATCCAGAGAGGCTACCTGTGATGGGGAAGGGTCTCCATCACGACTGGATGGAAAAGACTGGGGGTATTTAACCTGGAGAAGAGAATACTTGGGAGGGAGGGAGGGAGGGAGGGATGCTAGTTCTTTATAAATGTCTGACTTCACCAAACATTTGTTCCACATCTACTCTCTACATGGCCCTAGGGATGGCCCAAGGTGGAGCGGGCCTTGCCTCCCAGAGTTTATGCTCACCTTGGAGATAGGCTGGATCCAGCTGGTGAGACTGATCCACAAAGTAGTCCCCTCTCCCCCCAAACGCTTAAAAGGAGGCCACGTGGAAGAGGAGGCTCTGGGGTACTCTGAGGGGGAGGTGACAGCTACACTCTGGAGCTTGGGCCTTTTGGGTCCGAGGAACACGGACTAAGCACTTGAACGTGAGTTGTGTTGAATTCCATGGTGGGGGCAGCTCCCACAAAGATAGGACGTGGACTGGTGAATTTTGGCGGGACTGGAAAGTCCTTGGTGGGCGGAAAGATGGGGATGATGGGTGGGAGTCTTAGAGTCTCATGATCCCAGCTGCCTCCCTCAGAATGGAGGCTGCCTTCAGAGGCGGTGCTTTCCTACTTAGAGCATTACAGATTACACTGTAAGAGACCGCTTGACTCTAAAATAGCTAATAGAAGCCATCTAATCCAATGTTTAGGGTTTTGTTTTTTGAACAGCACAGGAAACTGAGGCCCGCTGAAGTGAGTGACATGTTCAAAACAGCTAGAGAAAGTAAATTGAGGCTGGGCTGTGACCTCCTCCCAGTGCAGGTGGCCAGGGCCAGAGCTCGGACATTGCCCTCCACCCCGTGTCCTTCCTCATTGGGCCCCCCTCTGGCTGGATGGCCACTCTGTGTGTTTGAAGGCACCCTCCTTATCTCTAGCTCAGACTTGATGGTCTAGGATGGCCCCTTCAGTTCTGTGGAGCTGTGATCCTGTTCTAGTCCCAGATTTGGAATCAGTCCGGCTGTTCGGCCTCAGCGGTGTGAGGGCTAGCCTCCTGAATCACAAAGGCCATCTCCAGAATCCTCTGGGGTGTGGAATAAGTCACTGAGGCTTAAAGCAAACAGAGGGAGTCTCTGGGAAGGGCAGCAGTTGGCAGTGCGCCTCAGTTTCTGTTTCTGTCACTTTGTGGGATTATGGATTTTAAAGGACCTCAGATGCTTTATAGACCATCCCTCTTATTTTACAGAGGAGACACTGAGGCTCTGAGGTGTCAAGGGGCTTGATGAAGAATGCACAGGTTCATAGGCTTTGAGCTAAGAAGGTGACCTCAGAGGTCACCTACCTAGGTCAATTCTGTCCATTTACAGCTGAAGGCCCCGAGGCCCAAGTAACTTGCTCTAGCCCACCTAAGGACTGAGTGGCAGAAGAAGGATTTCCTTCTATGCACTTTTTAGGTGCATCTATAAGTAAAGAACCCATTTTGGTCCCGAATATTTCCGCGATCTGTGCTTCCTCCACTTGAGCTCTCTGCCACTACCTAGTTCTGCCTTCTCCTTCTGTTTTGTTTGGGTACCATCCACCTCCAAGAGCATCTGTTGAAGGGCTTGAAGCCCTTCTTCAATGTCTTTCAATATTCTAAGGGATTCAAAATGAGCCTTTCAAATGAAAAAAAACTTGTTTTTGTTCTTTGTGAAATGTGGGATCCGTTGGCCACTTTCTTAACCAGAATCCTCTGAACACACTAGAATTTAACCTTTTCTCAATGACTCAGGCGTCTTACTGCAGTATATGCTGCCTCCTCTCCCTCCCCTCCTTTTCCCCCAGGCCCCTGAAGTATGGAAGGCTATTCATCCCAGAGCTAAATGGATCCAGATTACTCTGTTTTCATAGTTAGGGAAGATTGCCTG
>JAJPUD010006412.1:92161-116744 GCA_023553655.1 Myrmecobius fasciatus
ACTTACTGACCTGCTACAGTGCCTGGGGTATAGTAGGTGCATAATAATTGTGCATTGGCTGATTTAGCATAGTGCCTGGTACATAGTAGGTGCATGATAAGTGTTCACTTACTGACCTGCTACAGTGTCTGGGGTATAATAATGGTACATTGGCTGATTTAGCAAAGTGCCCGGTACATCGTATAAATGTTCATTGACTGACATGATTTAATAATTTTTCCCAGCAAGATGGATACCCCACTTCATCTGAGTACCTCAAGGATTTAGATTCTCTGATCTAATTATAAATTTATTGAATAGAATCTGGGCTGTGCTTGGAGAAGACTTGTTTTTATCTGTACAGGTTTCCAAGACTCTTGATCATCCATTAACTATTTAAATATTTTTTTTAATTTCCATTTATTTGCTTCAACTTGACAGATTTTTCTCGCTCATTGTCTTGTGATTTTTTTTTTTTTTTGATTTTATGATTCTTGTGATGGGTTTGCATCGTTAGTTTCCTGTAAACATCATTGGAGTGACCGCAGAATTATTTCCCAAACAACCTACTATCCAGAGAGCAAAGATTCTGTTTCTAGTTTGTCAGTCAGCTTGGCTAGATTTTCTGGAGCCAAATTGTAAAGATCTTTTAACGCCAAATGGAGAAGTTTGTATTTTATCTGAGGGATAATAAAGGGCCACTGGAGTTTTTTCAGCGGGGTGCTGAGAGTCTAACCTGTGCTTTGTGTATATCAATTTCTTTTGGCTTTTTGCTAAGGCAATTGGGGGTAAGTGACTTGCCCAGGGTCACACAGCTAGGGAAGTTAAGTGTCTGAGACTAGATTTGAACTCAGGTCCTCCTGACTTCAGGGCTGGTGCTCTATTCACTGCACCACCTAATTGCCCCATGTATATCAATTTGAAAGGTGTAATGGGCTTACATTGGAGCGGGAGGTGACTTGGAGTGGGGAGACCAGTTAGGAGACTGTGGCAGTAGTTTGGGCAGGAGATAATCAGGAACTAAACCGTGTTGGTTGTGATGTGAATGAAGAGAAGGGGATGGATGCAAGCCATTCTGGGTAAATAAAACCAACACTACTTGATAAATGAGTGTGTGTGTGTTGAGTGAAGTCATGGGGGACTTCTAGATCACACACTTGGGTGACTAGAAACATGAGAAAGCCTTAGAAATAAATAGGGAATGGGGCAGCAAGGTTGCACAATGGTTAGAGCACCAGCCCTGAAGTCAGGAGGACCTGAGTTCAAATCTGGCCTCAGACACATCCTAGCTGTGTGACCCTGGGCAAGTCACTTAACCCCAATTGTCTCAGCAAAAAAAAAGAAAAAGAAATAAATAGGGAAGCTTGGAGCAGTGGGGGTACAGGGAATGATCATTTTGGGCATTTGAATTTGAGTTGCCTCTGGGGTATTCTGGTAGAGATGTCCAGCGGGCAATTGGAGATGATGGGACGAGAGAGAGAAGAATTGAGAATATAGATTTGGGAGCCATCTGCATACAGGTGATGAGAACTGACGTGATCCCCAAGACATAGAGTGGAGAGAGAGAGGAGAGGGCTGAGAAGAAGTCCCGGGGCAGACCTAACACACCTGGCTGGGGTAGACGTGGACCACAGTCCCACAAAGAAGGTTGAAGTAGGAACCATGTCCCAACATAGACTGATGGAAGTGGATTTTGGTGATGGTCTTAGGTTCTGAATGGGCGATTTTCCTGTCTCCACTAAAGTCCTCCTCCTCAGACTCCTCAGGGTATGGAAGCTGTAACTCCCAAGCAGGAAAGACTGAGGCGGGGCCAGTCTGTCATCCTGTAGGCATCCACGATAGCTCAGAGGGCTTTATCTCTAAAAGCTCGTGCAGCCGGGGACGTACATCCTGCAGCATCCTGGTTCTGAGGCTAAAGGGAGCTTTCTCCCACAGATCTCTGAAATGTTCACCTGGAGGGACTTTTGCTGGGCCCTCAGCTAGCTGCTGCTAATTTGTTTTTAAGGAAATTGGGGGCCTTCCCATTCTTTATAGATACTCCTGACAGCCTCTACCAGTGAGGAAGGTACCTTTTGTCCCCCAAACTGATCCCTTTTCATGCTCTAAACCACTCTGCGGGGCAAAGTCCAAGCTCACTTAGAACAGGTGTATTGGGGGATACCCTGTGTTTGGCCGGTTCCCTGAGCAGTGGCAAAGGTCTGGCTAGGTGGGCCTCCTGAGCAATTGAGGTAGTCTGGCCCAAGCACAGGGCCCATCAGGCTGCCCGGCGGACCTTGGATGCTAAGTCTAGAGCTGGAGGAGAGCTCAGAGGCGTCCAGTCCCATTTCCTCATCCACAGATGAGGATATTGAAGATAAGAAGTTTAATGACTGACTTACCCAACGTCATAGGGTGATCAGTGATGGGATTTGAACCCAAGTCCTTGGGCTCCAGATTCCCTGTACTGATTCCCCCTCTGAATGATTGACTTTCTCTTAGTAAGGAGATCAAGGCCATCCATGATGACCTCCCTGTTCTCTCCTTTCCCATGTCTCAAAACTGCTCTACATCTTCCACGAATGAATGAGCAGCGTTGGTTAAATGCTAATTATGTGCTGATGATTGTGCTACAACAGAGAAAGTGTTTTCTACTCTTCAAGCCTTGTTTCCTAAAGGGGAAGCAGCTCCCCCCATATGGAGGGGGTGTGTGTGTGTGTCGGGGGGCTGGGTATGTTGGACTCCTCCACAGGAAGGAGAGTGGAACCAGTTAGTGCATACTTTCTGGAAATTGTGATAACACTGACTTGATTATGGCTTTTGGAGTAAAAGACAGAAAGCTGGAGGTCAGGGTAATTTTGGTGGTGAAGCACGAGGCAGCTCAGTGGGTGATAAGAGAATGGTGGGGGGCAACGGGTGGGAAGCTGCTCCCCAGTATCTGGTCTGCTGCTAGTGGCTCCATGGAGTGGACTTTGCGGATTGACCCTCCCACGCGCCATTCAGGCCAGCTCAGCCCCAGGACAGGAGCTTGGAAACTGATGGAGTTAGGTCTTCCAAGGTGTGGCTTCTGGGGTCCCACTCTTCAGCCCACATTTGGACGATATGTGTCCCTTGTCAACACTACTGCTTCTCCTTGTGTTTTTGTCTTAGCCCTAGCTGATATCTTCTTTGGTCATAAATTCTTCCCTGCTCTCTTAATTTGCTTTTGGTATTGCCCTTTATGCACAAATCATGTGCCCATTTTGACATTATTTTGATATCAAGTGTGAGATGCAGATCTATGCTGAGCTTCCTCAGCAATCTTGGTGAAATAGTGAGTTTTTATCCCAGAAGCTGGAGTTTGGGGTTTATCAAATCCTAGATTACTTAGGCCTTGATTATTGCATTGTATGTATCTGATCTATTCCACTGATCTACCATTCCATTTCTTATCCACTACCAAATGGTTTTGATGACTGCTGGTTTATAATATAGTTTTAGTTTTGGTACTGCCAAGCCACCATCCTTTGTATTTTTTTCATTAATTCTTTTGATCTTCTTGACCTTTTGTTCCTCCAGATGAATTTTGTTATGATTTTTCTAGTTCTATAAAATAATTTTTGGCAGTTTGATTGGTATGGCCCTGAACAAGTAGACCAATTTAGATGGAATTGTCATTTTTATTATATTACCTTGGCCTAGTCATGATGTTTTTCCAATTGTTTAGATTTGACTTTGTGTGAGAAGTGTTTTGTAATTGTGTTTGTATTGTTCGTGAGTTTGTCTTGGCAGGTAGACATCCAAATATTTTATTTTTTCTATCATTATTTTAAATGGAATTTCTCTTTGTATCTCTTGCTGCTGGCCTTTGTCAGTAATATATAGAAATATTGATGGTTTTGTGGGTTTATTTTATATTCTGCAACTCTGATAAAGCTGTTAATTGTTTCCAGTAGGTTTTTGGATGATTTTTCTGAGATTTTCTAAGTATATCATCATATCATCTGCGAAGAGTGATAGTTTTATTTCCTCATTGCCTAGTCTAATTCCTTTCATTACTTTTTCTTTCTTTATTGCTAACGCCAACATTTCTAGTTCTGTATTGGATAATAGTGGTGATCATGGGTATCTCTGTTTCGCCCCTGATCTTATTGGGGATGCATCCAGCTTCTCTTCATTACAAATAATGCTTCTATTGGTTTTAGATAGAAATTGCTTATATTTTAGGGAAAGTTCCCCTTATCCCTGTGCACATCTTGCCTTCCTAACGTCCAGCTCATCTATAGCTTCTCTCTGACCCAATTTCCTCACCACTTGCTCCCTCCTGCCTCCATTGCAGTTTGATTTTTGGTTCCTCCTTTCTTCCAAGGACAGCAATGATCTCTTCATCGCTCATCTGAGACGGGCCCTTGCAGCGCCAAGTCTAGAGGACTGAACTATACCACACACCACTCACTTGTCACGCTGCTGGGGGAAGATTTTACAAAGGAGCTGGTCCCACTCCTATCCCATTGTCCTGCTTCCCACAGGTCTCCGCCTGGGAGTGGTCTTCCCAGCTCTATAAAGAGGGCACACGGTGAGCCAAGAAATAGGACAAGAAAACCCAAACCCAACAGCCCAGCAGAGGAAGCAGCCTTCCCTGCTCCCACGCCCTCCAAAGTCAAGAAATCAGATCCTTTTTTGAGGATTACAGATGGATTAAGCTGGGATTCCTTGGATTTAGAGTGGGAAAGACAAGTTCAGACTTGAATGGGAAAAGCAGGTGTCCCAGTGACTGGGGGACCGGACCTCGGCCCAGGAAACTTGCTCTTTGAATTTTGGTAAATGGGAGGCTGCTGGTCCTTGGGCTGGACTTAAAGTGTTTGCTGTGTGCTTTCATGTTTTGAGGAATTCTCTGACTGGCATGAGTGTGGTGGCTAAGGCTACGTGGGCGAGCCAAGCCTGGCCATCACCGTTGGGGCCATTTCAGGATGGCAGGCCACCTCGATTATTTTAGCCGGGTCCTATTTTTGGCCAGTGAATCGAATAGAGAATAGCATCAGCTAAACATCATCTGGGTGCCTTGAAAATGAGTAATACAGAAACTTGAGGGAAAAAATAGCCTTGCAGGAGAAAATTGTCAATTCAGGGAAAACCCAAGGCTATGGAATAAAGAGGAAAACACACTATCCCGGATGTCTGACCAGAGGGATGAGGTTGGGGCAAGTCTTTGCTTTTTCTTGACAGAGAACATAACAGTCCCCTTGAGAAATGGAGAAACAACCTCTCTGTAGATCAGCTTTCATTTTCTCGCAGGCCAGGAAAGCTGTAGAGATTTTGCCAGGCAGTGGTTGTCTCTCAGAGGAAAACCACTTCTGATGTGGCTTTGGTAGGTCTTGGAATCAGAAGACTGGATTTTGAGTTCCAGCTTTGACCCTAAGTAGCTGGATGAATGCACCTCTTTACTTCTCTGCTTCCTCATCTGTAAAATGGGGATGAGTAGACTCATGTTGCCTTCTTCACCCGAATGTTTGAGGAAAGAATTTTGTAAATCTGCAAGCAGGGCAAGTGAAGTGGTCAGACCTTGGTTTTCAGAAAATCACTTGGGTAGCTGAGTAGAAGATGGATCGGAGTGAAGAGAAGCTTGAGAGAGGCAGACCAGTTCAGAGGCTATTATTGCCGAATCCAGGTGGGGATGATGAAGGGTGACCTTCTCCCAAGGTAGGGATGTGGGAGAGAGAGGAGGGGATGTAAGCAAGAGATGCTACCAAGGCAGACAGGTCCAACAGATTGGATATGGAAGGCGAGGAAGAGTGAGGAAGAAGGGGGGGGGAGGAGGAGTGAGGAGTCAAGGAATACTCCAAGGTTGCAAATCTGGATGATTGGGAAGATGGCGGGACCCTCAACATTAACTGGGAAACTTGGGAAAGGGAGGTTTTAGGGGGAAAGGTAATGAGTTTTTAGGACATATTAAAAATCATTTGGGCCATCCAATTTGGCAAGAGAAATAAAGAGAAATAGAAATAGAATGAAAGAAAAAAGAAAGTGAGAAGGGGGAGGAGAGAGATGGGGAGGAGGGAAAGAAGGGAGGGAGAGAGAGAGAGAGAGCTTTTTTCTGGTACTTTTTACATGAGAAAACTAACGCCCTAATAAATTGTTACTAAATTACTTAGTGTCAGAGCTATGCCTTAGGATCATATGGTCATAGTTATAGAGTTGAAAGAAATCTCAGAGGATTTCATTGTCCTTTAAAAAGAAAAGAGAAAGGAACCAAGAAAGCTAGCAGTCTGGAAATTTGCAGAAAGCAGCAGACAAATTGATGAAAAGCCCCTTCATTTTACAAATGGGGAAACTGTGACTTTGGGAGGTGAAGTGACTTGCTCATAGTCACAACAGGTAATAAGTAAGATTTGGACTCACGTCTTTGGACTCCAGAACTGATGTTCTTTCCATGGTACTGTGCCAATTCATTATCTCTTAGTCCCATGCTGAATGGAGCCATTTTGGTATTGTTGTTATTTTCAAAATCTAGCTTTAGATATCTGTGATTGTTCTTGTTGAGTGTCCTGTTGTTTTTTGTCCAGGCAGGCCTGAAGAGTGTGATTAGCTATTTTGTCCCAGGGATATCGTTGAATCTTACTTTCAGCAAGGATGGTAATTGCCAAGAGGAAGGAAGGGAGGAAGGAAGGAAGAAATGGGGGAAAGAAGGACAGAAGGAAAGGAAGGGAGGAAGGAAAGAAGGAAAGAAGAGAGGGAGGGAAGGAAGGAGGGAAGAAGGAAAGAAAGGAAGGAGGGGAAATGAAGCAAAGAATGATTTTTTTATTTTTTATTTTTTTATTTTTTATTTATTTTTTTTAAAAGAATGATTTTTAATGGAGACTATTTACCAGCCAAATTTTTCTCAAATTTGTGAGGTTGTTTTTTGAACCCAAGGAGAACTTTACATTTATCAATGTTTGCTATCTTGGTCAACTTAGCCCATTGTCTAAGCCTATTAGGAACCTTCTGGCTCCTGGTTCTGTTGTATTCAATGATTGGATTTTTCTCAGATCTCAAAGCGTGTGAACATACATATATACACATATAGACACACACATACATATGGGATTTTGTATAGTATGTGTTGTGTGTTGTGTGTTGTGTGTGTATGTGTGTATATGAACAGTAGAAAGATTGCTGGATTTGGAGTTAAAGGAGCCAAGTTTGATCTCATAGCTGCCATTGATCATGTGGGTGAATTTGGGCATCAGTTTCCATATATGTAGAGGAGGGGGTTGGGCTAGGTCATCTCTAAAGTCTCTTTCAGTTCTAAATTTGTGACCCTGCAAGATCCTATGAACAAAATCATTACTTCAGACGTCTATTTTACAAAAGGGGAAATGGCCTCAAGGGAGGAAAAAATATTTCTCAAAAATTACGTAGTGAGATATGTATAAGTCAAGAATAAACTTCCATTTTATCACTATAGTCAATTAAGTTGATCAGTCATCTTCTTCCTCCTCCTCCTCCTCTTTCTCCTCCTCCTCCTCATCATTGTCACCATCATCTCCAATGTACCCATGAGAAAACCGAGAGTATAAGGGAGAAAATGCTTTGTTCAAGGTCACCCTTGGCGCACTGTGGGCTTTCACTGCTCAGAAATAAGGGGCTTAATTTTAGCTAGTGTGTGTAATGTGGATGGCACGGCGGGGTTTTCCGGAGCAGTTGTTCTTAGTGCCCGAGGCTCATCTTTATTAGGTGAAGGAATTCAGAATTAATGATGGGTGGTCAAGGGCCAGCTGGACCTTGGGGCAGTGTGGGCTCAGCGGCAGAATGGCTCCTGAGCCGGGCATCTGGAACATGTGAGAGGAGGTTTAAGCAAAGGATTCCTCAGCTGGAATGTGGGTGTCATTGGCCTTGGGGGTGTGTGTGCGTGTTTAGCACAGGCTCCTGGCACTTAGTAGGTGCTTAATATGTGTTTGTTGATTGATTGATGTTCCATCAGGGTGTGTGCCTGGCTAGGGTTCCGGGAGTGGCTCTAGTGCCAGGAATCCACAGCATTTCATCCTCATCCTGTGACTTCCTCCAGGGCCAGGGTGGAGTGATGGCAATAATAATAATGATGATGATTGCATTGAAAAGTTTTATTTGCAGAGTGTTGCATGATCTTCACAATGGAGCCTCGAGACCGTTCTTATTACTGGCTATGTTTGTAAATTAGGAAGCAGACTCAGTGAGGCTACCACCTGCTCAAGTTACACAGTTGGCGCCTGAAGCAGAATTTGAACTCAGGACTCCCTGATTTCACTGTACCACCTGAGAAGAGTATGATTCTGCCACTTAGTAGCTGTGTGACCTTATAGAGGCACTATTCCCTTTCTGAACCTCAGTTTCTCCATTTATCTATGTGACCCAGATCAAGCCACTTGATGACTCTGCCTCTCTTTTCTTATCTGTAAAATGGGCATCATAAGGACCTCCGGTGTTTTGTGAGGGCTCAGTTAGTTAAGTTTTTTATTTATAAAATGAGAGAATTGGGCCAGATGACCCCCTTGTGGTCATGCAGACCCTGCTGCCATCCTGGAGAGAGCTTCAGAGTCTGGCTTCAATGATGCTGCGCCCACTTTTTAGCTGTGTGACCTTAATTGACTTCTCTGACCTTCAGTTTTCTCCTCTATAATTGGGGATAGTGACTGGGGTGGAGAGGAAAATGCTTCGGGAACCCTAACGGACCGGAGCTCCTCTTCTTGGTCTTCTCGCTCTGATTCTCCAGGCCTGGAGGTGAGGAGAACCTTCTTTTTCATTGTTGTTCAGGATTGTCCTACTCTTGATGACCCCACTTGGGGTTTTCTTGGCAGAGATACGGGAGGGATTTGCCATTTCCTTCTCCAGCTCATATTACAGGTGAGGAAAGGGAGACTGAGGGACTTCCTGAGGGTCACGCAGCTAGTGAGTGTCTGAGATCAGATCTGAACTTAGGAAGATAAAGTTTCCTTGATTATTCGCTGGGCCACCTCGCTGCCCCTCTTGTTTTCTTACAAAGAAAAGAAAAGAGGACCCAACATTGACTGCGTTCTTGACCACAAGGACTGGAGAAGAAAGGTTTCCAGCTCCCTCTCATAGTTACAGTCCCTCAAAGTCCCACCACGTCTTTCTTTACAACTCGCGTCTGGGAGGAGAATTCTCTAATCGTTGGTGACTTAGAGCTTTTTTCCCACATAACTCTAAATGGCTTTAATCTCATCATCTGAAAATTGTCTGTCCATATCTTTGACCGTTTACCAATTGGGGAATGACTTGTATTCTTGTCCATTTGACACTGTTCTTTATGTTTTAGAAACGAGAAACATTTCCTCAGCTTCTACTTCCCTTTTAATGTTGCTTCTGTTGCTTTTGTTTGTGGCCCACTTGGCCTTTCATAATGCTCTCTAGTTCTTCTTTGGTCCTAAATCCTTCCTTCTCCAAGGTCCTATGGGTAAGAGGATTCCCATTTCCGCCCCCCCTTCCACTTGCCCTTCAGCCGAGATGGCAAACGATCTTGGAATCTAGAAGCTCGGCTCCTCCCCAGGCTGCAAGCATTCAGGGGAACATGCTGGGGGGAAGAAGGCGGGCGCGTTGGCCAGGACACGTTGGGACTTTGGAAATGTGGCCCAGGATGAGGAATTTCCACAGAGGCCGTGTCAATGCCGGCTCTGTTTGACTCTCCTCGAGACTGCCAGGAGAGCGGAAGTGCGCTGGGCCCCGAAATCAGACTTGGACCATCCATCCGAGGTGGAAAAAGATGAGCGAGGGGCGATCTGATGGCGTATAAATAGGACTAGAAAAGTGGCAGAGCTGCCCCTGTTCGGGAGAGATGGATTTCCCAGAAAGGTCTTGCTCCTCAGACTGAAATCCAACTCGAGTTAAGTTGTTTTTCTTGAGATTCAGACTCTTTTTGTGAATCATTCTTTCCAACCTCGAGGCCTTGTTTGCATGACTCGAGTGCCCTTGGCGCATCAGGAAAGCTCTCAGGCTCGGGGCCATTGGCTGCTTTGGGACTGGTTCTGGAGACATTTTCTGGTGTGGAAGGAGGCAGGGGCTGGGCGGGGGGCAGCACGTGGCGACGGCTCACGTTTAAATGTCGCTCTCAGGCTGGCAAAGCACTCGGTACACACTGGGCCCTCACAAGGGGCTCTTACGCCCCATTTTGCAGATGAGAAAACCAAGGCCGACAGTGGATCACAGAACCGTCGGTGGCTGAGGCTCTTTCTCCAGGCCTTGCTGAGCCCAGGCCCGGCTCTTTCTCCCTGGCGCCGTCTCACGATTGTTCCTTTACCTTCTGACTTATGTATGTGCTGTTTTTTTTCTTCCGCAGACTGTTTTTGAGAGAAATTGTCACTCGGAGGACTGTGCGGCTGATCTGAAGCTTCAGGGCAGACTGCTGCTTTCAGGGTAGGTGGCCATTCCTCCTCTCCTCCTTCCCAAGGCTTCTGTGCTTCCGGCTCTTTGTCGAAGGCTCCTCCCCTGGGCTGGGATGGAAAAGCAGGCCTGGCCGGGGGGGACGTGGGGCCCGGCCTGTCCTGTGGCCCCGGGAAGAAGCCAGGAAGGGCTCTTCTATTTGTTCAGCATTTCCTTTCTCAGTCCGACTCTGCCTTGGCTAAAGGGGAGCCTCCCACGTGTTTCGGCCCCTTTTCTGGCCTTTGGAGAGCCCTTTTCAGGCTCCAAGTGCTGACCTGAATTGTTCAAACCGCAGCCCAGGGGGGGCTTCCTGTGGGACCTGATTCCTCCTGCGAGCTTTTTAGCTTTGGGACCAGGAAGAAGAGGCAAAAGGTCTCTTGCCATATAGTGTCCCGGAGAGGGCCTTGTCAGCACTTTGAAGGATCTATTTATAACTGGGGAAGGGGACACGGCAGGGCGCGGTTATCAGGAAACGCACCTGGAACCTTTGGCCGAGGAGCATCAGGGAAGGCCGGTGTCTCTGAGCCCTAAGGGCCCAAACGTGCAGGCCCAGATTGGGAGACCAGCGGGAAGCCGGGGTCTGCTGGCCCATCTCTGAGGGAACAGGGCAGGGGGCAGGGGTTGTGCTGCAAGCTTGGTCACCCCTTAAACTTCGTGGAAGGGGTGTTGGGGCCGACTCTTGTATGGGAAACCAAACCCAAGCAAGGATTTGGAAGGATTTGGGTTTGCTTGAGCCACTGTGGGTGGGTCCTCACCCTCCTTTCTGCAGGGACAGGGTTAGGCTGGCTCAAGCCAGAATCCATCCTGTCCAACCGCCCCAGGTCTCAAACGCAGGCCGAAGTCAGTGGTCTGCTGGCCTTTCTCCCTCTCCCTCCCGTATTTCCCCTTAATTACTTCACTCACCTTTTTTTCCCTTTGAGGTCCATTCAATCAAAATTGTACCTGATTCAAACGCTGGAGGCTGGGTAATACCAGCCTTGCCCTCCTTCCCAGTCGTTCTCCTGCCTTTCTCAAGGTGTTCGACTCCCACTCACCATCTTTGTCTCCTTGCCACCTTTGCCCTTATTCTAGGGGGCTTTCACACGCTCCCCCAAAGCTGCGGTCCCCACGGCTTTGTTAGATCTTAGGGCGACCTCCGCCACAGCAGGGATGGGTGCCCGCCAGACCTCACGCACCATTGCTCCCAGTCTTCCTGCTTCTCCAGGGAGAGGCTCTGGCCTTCTCTCCAATAAGCTTCCTGCCTCTGCCTGTGCCTTCTCCACCCTCACTGAGACGCTCGGTGTTTTCTCAGCCGGCTGTCTCTGCTTTGAGTTCGCATCTTCCCCTCTCTAGTCATGCTCCTAGCACCGACTGTGGTCCTTCTCCGCCCTCCTCTGCCTCCGTGCCCTACATCCGCCTTTCTTAGCTTTCCCCAGCCGTGGTCCCATGGTCCCGTGGTCCCACCCATCTTCTCTGCTCCGGCACAGCCCTCACCATCTTGCTGTCCCCCCTCAGCTGGGCCCTCACCCCTGCAAGGCAGCCCTTTTATTCCTCCTCAGTTGATCAGAAGCTATTCCCAACCTTCTCTTCCCTCCACCAGCCTCCTCTCTCAGCCCCCTCCTACCTTATCAAGAGAATCGAGGCCATGTGGGAGCCCCTTCTCTCCTTTTCTGCTTCTCAGACTCCCTTGATTTCATTTCTATTCACTTCTTTTTCACTTCCTCCACCCTAGGTCTCTGACAAGGTAGACTCTTCCCTTGCCTTGGCCACTCGATCCCATCCGCTTCCTTCTCTTCCAACAGATCATATCCTCATCCCTCCTCACCCCCCTTCTCCTCAAATCTACAGCCTCCCTCTGTCATTCGTTCTTTCCATATTGCCTCCAAACATGGCCATCTTCCCATCCTTAACAAGACTCCTCCAGGCCCACCATCAGCCCAGACTACCATCCTGGATCTTTCGTTCCTTTCCTAGCTGGACTCGAAAGAGTTGTCTACAAGTCATTGCCTCTATTTCCACTTCTCTCACTCCTTAACTCTTTCCAGTCTGGCATAGGACTTTATCACTCAAATGAAATGATTTTCTCCAAAGTTACTGATGATATCTCTTTTTCATGTTTAACAAGTATTTATTTAATTTTTTGTTGATATCTTTTGTATTTACATCATGTAAATTTCTTTCTGTATCCTTCCTCCTTCTCCCCGAGAGCCACCTCCTCTAATGAATTAAAAGGAAATGAAAAAGAGAAAGAAGAAATAAATGACCACAACCAATCCACACTCCCCTTCCCATCTATCAGTGTAGTCAGTGTACCCATAGAAACCTAATATCTGAAAAAGAGTGAGTGGAGGTACCTTCTCACAGCTCTTTTCTGTTCTCTTCATACCCTTGTTTGGGGTTTTCTTGGCAAAGATCTTGGAGCAGTTTGCCATTTCCTTCTCTAGCTCATTTTACAAATGAGGAAACTGGGGCAAACAGAGTTGAATGTCTTGGCCAGTAAGTGTCTGAGGCTGGGTTTGAACTCAGGAAGATGAGGCTTTCTAACTCCAGGCCCAGCAGTCCTTGACCCTACCTGCCATCTCCTTCCCCCAACCCACCCAGTTGCCAAATATGACCATCTCTAACTTACCAACCACAGTCGCCATTTTAGTTCAAGCCCTCATCATCTCTCATCTAATCATTGGAACAGCTTCCTAACTGGTCTCTCTGCCTTAAGTCTCTCTCCCCTCCACACTGCTACCGAAGTAGTTTTACCTAAGCATGGATCTGACCTTGTCACTCCCTACTCAGCCAACTCTAGTGCCTCCCTGTTGCCTCTCGGATAAACTCTGTTTAATTTTTAAAACCCCAGTCAGCCTGGCCCCACCAGCTTCACTGGCCATTCCCCCTGTCTTGGAATTCACCCAGAAGTCTCTCTCTTACATATGAGTCTCTGGATTTCCCGTCTCCACGCCTTTGTCTTGGTCATCTCCATGCTGCCTGGTTTTCTCCGCCACGCTTCCTTTGCTATGAGACTTAAGTGGCGTCTTTGCAGCAATCCCTTCCCAAGTCCCCCAGCTCTTGGTGCCCTCCCTTCCAAAGCTACCTGCATGCAGCTACTTGGAATATGTGTGTATTTGATAACCTTGTATGCTTTACACTTACATACACAGATATCTATATCTGTATCTATAATATAATATTATATAGATGTGTATACACACAGAGATTTATCTATATCTGTATCTATTATATAAACATGTAGTTACTTGGTATATGTTTGTCTTTGATAACCTTGTATGCTTTACACTTACATACACAGACATATCTATATCTGTATCTATAATATATCTGTACATACACATACATATACATACACACACACACATATATGTATATGCTTGTTGTATCCCCTGTTAGAAAGAGTAGGACTTCTTTCATTGTTACTCATTCTGTCTCCAGTGCTTATCAGTGCCTGGCACTTAGTAGCGTTTAATAAATTCTTGTTGATGGCTTGATTGAGTCTATGGCTCCATCAGCCTCTGTCGGATGTTTAAGGAACCCTACAGAGGCTACCAGTTTGGGCCTCTGAGGAGGGTTTATGGAAAGATAGCACCGAGAATGATGGGAGAGGAGAGGCTGTGGAGCAGTGGGGACCCGTGCCTTTGCCGGGGGGACTGATGCTGATGAGATCCCAGATCTGCTGAGCCTTCTCCCCTCCCCCAGAATGACTTAGCCAGATCCTTTGTATCTGCAGGCCACATGACACAGATCTGAATCTGTAGCCAGGAGAATGGAAGGTCCTTGGGGGGCAGACCTCGTTTTCATTTTGTCTTCTCAGTCATTATGCCTAACATACCTGGCGCATAGTAGGCACTTGACGCCCGCCTTGGATGGGGTTAAATTAGATCGGATCATGATAGCTCCGCAAGCCGCTGACATTGGACAGTGACTTCTTCGCGGTTTTCCCTCCTGAGTGACAGCCCGTAACTCCGTATCTCAGAAGGAGCTGTTTGTTCGAGCAACAGCAGAATGTGATCATTTTTATTACTTGGCACGAATGCAAGCGTGAACCCTTTCCTTTGATGAAAGCCACGAGGAAACATGTAGGTTGTTTTCTTAACCATTCACCAGGGGACTGAACTATCTCTACAGATTTTATTGCCGTGACCACAAGCAGCAAGGAGCTGCTGGGCCTGCTCCTGGGCTCTCCTCAGAATCAGATATTACTTTATGTCCCGTCTCATGCTAATTGTGTCAACCTTGGGCTCACATAAGCCTGGCCAACCCCAGGAGATGATATCTCCATATTAAGAAGCAGAAAGGGCTATGGAAGTGATCCCGGAGATCCGAGAGACTCGCTAAGGTCTGGTTATGAAGCTATAACTAATTCCTTCTGAAAGTATAAATTCCCACAGCCTGTGCCTTCATCCATTGGGTATTCTCTCCGCTAGTGCAGATTGCAACTCTTTCATGCCTTGGCTCTTATGTAATTTTTGTAGAGATGGAGATTAGACTTTTGATCTCATGGATATAAGAAACCCTCAGGTGAGAAAATTCCCTCTACCGGTTGAGATGCAACTCTACAACTTAGAGACTAAGAGAGTTGTCTAGAGCATTGAGAAATTAAAGTGATTTGCCCAAGCAAATGACTTGTCACATGGTGAGTCTTCCTCAGTGGTGGCCCTCGAATCCAACTCTTTTTGGTTTAAAGATTGGGTCTGTGCTACAGCATGCTGCTTCTCATATGTAATTGTTTCTTTCCCATAAGTCTTCCATGAAAAGTCCAGCTAAAGTGGTTGTCCAACATGATCTTTCTGTGGTTCTTCAGCACTGCACTCATACTTCCTATTTTTTTAAGAGTCTATTTTCTTCTTAAAAGATTTTTTGATGCTTTAAGAAAATATTTCAAGATATATTGACTCCCCATCCCCTACCCATTGTGAGCCTTCCCTTATAGCAGAGAAAGACGGTTTTGTCAGATTTGCTGGCACGTTCACTGTAATGTTCCAATGAATTAATCAATCAATGAACATTCATTTCCTAAACACCTACTGTGCGCCTTGTCTTGTTTTGGACTCTGAGGATAGAAATCCAAAGAATGATACAAGTTCCTTCCCAAGTTCCTCTCTCTAACTTCTGGTCTTTGAAGCTGCTGAGGGCACTTAGAGATTAAGTGGAAGCCGAGATTATACATCCTATGTTTGTCAGAGGCAAGATTCGAACCCAGGTGGGCCCTCGATCCTTCATGATTTCTTTAAAAATCATCAAGAAAACTATTCTTGTTAAACCACAGTCACCTTTCATTTGAGACTACAACTTGTGTTCCCAGAAAGCTCCACCAGCCTTAGTCCTTGAGGTTGGCTCCGGATGACTTTTGCTCATTTCAGAAAGCCTGCCTCCCTTCAGAGGCCAAAGATCTGAGAATATTCAGAGGAAGGCATTCAGGATACCTCTGCGTACTCATTTTTGTTGTTGTTCGGTCATATCTGTTTCTTTGTGACCTTACGGAGGTCCTTCTCCCCTCCTCTATCTCTCAAAGTCTGTCCAAGCTCACATTCATCATTTCCATGACACTCGATATTCATCTCATCCTCTGCCATCCCCTTCTCCTTTCGCCCACATCGGTCTTTTCCAATGAGTCCCATCTTCTCACTGTGTAGTCAGAGTATTTAAGTGTCAGTATTTATGAATATCCTGAATTAATTTCTAATTGACTGATTTGATCTCTTTTTGCTGTCCAAGGAACTCTCAAAAGTCTTCTCCAGCACCACAACTCAAAAGTGTTGATTCTGCGGTGCTCAGTTTTCCTGATGGTCCAAACACGACTATTGGAAAAACCATAGATTTGACTATATGGACGTTTGTTGGCGAGGCAGTGCCCCTAGTCTGCTGTCCAGATTTGTCCTAGCTTTCCTTCCAAGAAGTTTTTCATTCTCATGGCCATCATACCTCTCTTCAGTGATTTTTGAGCCTAAGAATAGACAATCTCACACTGCTTCTATTCTTCTCCCTCTATTTGCTGGGAGGTGATGGGACCAAAATCTTAGTTTTTTATGTTAAGCTTCAAGTCATTTTCTTTTTCATTTTTCTTTTTCACCCTCATCAAAAGACTTCTTAATTCTTCTTCACTTTCTACCATCAGAGTGGTAGATTATTATTATTAGAGATTATTTCTCAGTGTGATATTTTTCTTGGTAACCTTAAATCCAGCTTTTGATTCACCTCACATGGCATTTCACATGATGCACTTTGCATATAAATAAGGTGACAACGAACAACTTGGTCATACTCCTTTTCCAGTCTTACACTGGTCGGTCGTTCCCTGCTCAGTTCTATCTCTTGCTTTTTGGCCCTCACTCAGGTTCCTCAGGGGACATCTCTCTGAAGATTTGGCACATTTTATTGTGGTACTCATAGTCAGAGGCTTTAGTGCAGTTAGTGAAGTTTTTGTGGACCTCTGTTGCTTTCTTCATCATCAAGCAGATGTCTTCATCATCAAGCAGATGCTGGCAATTTGGTCTCTAGTTCCTCTGTTTGAAAATCACTCTATTCTTCTGGTGGTTCTCACTTCACTTACTGCTTGTAGCCCAGCTTGCAGAATCTTAAGCTTAACCTTGCTGGTGGTACATGTAATACTTCCTAAAAATCACTTGATTTCATTCTCTTGGATGTGCCCTACATCGGTACCCCAATCATGCTTATCAGTGATGTTACATAAGGTTTTATGTGTGTGTGTGTGTTTTCACCTGTTCTTAATCTCTTTTACTTTTGCTAAATCTCTACCATTTTTGTCTTTTTTTCATTCCCATTTTTTGTTTTGCTGAGGCAATTGGGGTTAAGTGACTTGCCCAGAGTCACACAGCTAGGGAATGTTAAGTGTCTGAGACCAGATTTGAACTCAGGTCCTCCTGACTTCAGGACTGGTGCTCTATCCACTGTGCCACCTAGCTGCCCTTTCATTCCCATTTTTGCATGAAACTTTCCCTTGATATCTCTTTTTTTTTTTTTTTTGGAGATCTCTTGTGTTTCCCATTCTCCTGTTTTCTCCTGTTTCTTTGCCTTGCTCATTTAAGAAAACCTTCATCTCTCTCCTTGCCATTAGTTCTATATTCATTTGCGTGTTTCTTTCCCTTTTCCCTTTCCCTTTTGCTTTCCTTTTTTCCTCAGCTATTTTTACAGCCTCATCAAAAGCCATTTTGCGTTCTTATTCTTTTCCTTTGGGATATTTTGTTTTATTTTTTGTTTGTTTGTTTTTTTCCTTTATTAAAACTTTTTATTTGCAAAACATATGCATGAGCAATTCCTCAACAATGACCCTTACAAAGCTTTCTGTTACAAAATTTCCCCCCCCTACTCCCCACCCCTCCCCTAGATGGGATATTTTTTGTTGCTGGTTTCCAGACAATATTGCAAACCTCTGCCATAGTTCTTCAGGACCTCTATCTATCAGATCTAATCCCTTCAATTTATTCATCACCTTTACTTCATATCCAAAAAGGATGCGACTTAGATCATAACTAAATGGTCTGATGGTTTTCTCTATTTTCTTCAATGTAAGTCTGAATTTTGCAATAAGAAGTTCATGATTTAACTACGTAGCTCTGGTCTTGTTTTGACCGACCGTGTAGACCTTCTCCACCTTTGGCTGCAAAGTATATGATCAGTCTGATTTCTCTGTTGACCATCTGGTGCTGTTGCCTTTTGGGTTTAAGAGTGTTTGCTATGACCAGTGAATTATCTCGATAAAACTTTTGGTCTCTGCTCTGCTTAACTTTGTACTCCCAGGCCAGAGTTGCCTGTTATTCCGGTGATCTTTTGATTTCCCACTTTGGCCTTCCAATCCCCTGAGATTGTCTGCTAAATGTCAGCTCGGTTGCAAGCATTTATTAAGTGTCTGCTGTATGCACAGCATGCATTAGGTGCTGAGAGGGTGTAAAGCAAGCCCACACCCTCACCGCTGCTCTCAGCCCTCCAGGGCCTCTCTTGTGAGCATCCCTTCTCCACTCCCATGAACATCCAGTGGTTTTTGGTTTGGGAACCCCCACCATTTGCAGTTAAATCTGTGGGAGTACGCCCAGAGAACATGGCTTTCAGGGAGAGTTGAAGCCTGTGAATCCAAACCTCAAAGAGGAGACCCCAAAGGGTAGAGAGGAGACCAGGCTTCTTAGATCCTCCACCTTGGAACAGAGTACTGATCTGAGCATTGACTGGCTGTATGACACTGGACAATCTTTCTGTGTCTCTGTTTCCCCATCTATAAAATGGAAGCAATGAACATCTATCTGCCAGGATTGCTGGGAGGATTAAGTGAAATATTATTTGTGAAGCTCTTTGCAAACCTTAAATCGTCAGATAAATACTATTAATATAATAGTTGTTATTGATGTAACTCATCCCAAGGGCCTTATTTTATTTGTCTCTCCCGAATAGCACCATGAAATAGGGGGAGCAGTGGCCAGACCTTCACTCAGCACTCGAGGCTACTGAGACTTAGAGGCTTGGGGGTGCTCTCCTGGCTTCTCCCTGTGTTGGACGTCACGTCAGTTCACGCTCCTTTCAGAGAGAGTGAGAGCATCCCCTTGAGGCCGGTGTATCCACTCTCATGATCTCCCATGACACAGTGGCCATGGGAAAGGACATTTTCCAAAGCTTTGAGTTGGTATCTTTCAGAGATGTGCTTGGATGTAGCCAGGAGCAGTCCAGAAATGGGGGGGGGGGACCAGAAACCAGGATGGGAAGGAAGGGGAGAGTGCTTTTTGTGTAAGGGGCTTGTTCCACTTCCTTAACTCAAGGTTGCTTCTGCGGATTTAGAGGAGGAACCAATAACGTAACTAGCTTATTTTGTGCAAAAAACAAAAATATAAAACTGAGCCCCTCAATTCTAAAGGCATGATAGGGTTAGCATAATGGTTGTGCCTTCCAGCTTTGTGCATCCAAGGCAGTTCTCTCGTCCACATGTGGCTCTGGTGGGAATGGGAGGTACTTAGGTAAAAACTGGGGGAGGCAGGGGAACTCCCAGCAGCTGGGGGCTCATCAGAACGGGCTGCCTTGGTCCTAAGGGAATGGCGAGAAGGGAAGGCAGCTGGAAGCAATTGTGTCCCTGGGATCCATCCAGGAAATGGAACCTGAGAACAGGAAGTGATCAGCTCCTGAGCTGTTTCATGCCTCCAGGCCGCCTTGACCTCTGTCCAGCTGGTTGTCTTTTAAAAATCAGGGAAGGCATTAACTCCACATTAGGTCCTGAACCAGGGGTTTTAATGGGGCTTGATCCTAGTCCTGAAATGACTAGGTTGTGACCCTATGGGAGTATCTGAAAAACGAACAAAAATGTCTTTCTGCACTTAGATCAGGGGTTTTTTAAAAACAAACGTAAACAAACTGTGTGTGTGTGTGTGTGTGTGTGTGTGTCTTGCTTCAAGTAGTCTGATGAAACCCATGGACTCCTTCCCAAAATACCATTTTTAAATAATTGAAGAAATACTATACTTCATTTAATTGGTAAAAAGAAAGAAGTGATTTATTTACTGTTTCTCATCCAGATGCCCAGACCCCTGGAATTCTAAGCACAGATCTTGGGGGTGGGGGATGGATTGTTCCTTGGACACTGAGGATACTGAGAGAATGGGGATTCCATAATGGGAGGCAAAGGGTCTCGGGGGGGGGTCCCAGATATGCTTCATGGAAAGGAGGAAAGCTCATCTGAGGAACTTTTTCTCTCTCTTTTTTTCTTTTTTGTGTTCATGATGGCATAGTCAGTGAGCCCTAGCATCAAACAGGAGGAGCCAATAATCTTCAGGAAACTGTAGGCCTTTGAAGGACCTCAATCTTTTCCTGACACAAAGGCCCATTTTTTAAAATATCGATATTCTTTCAGTGATATGCTAGAGCTCTGAGTTACAGGATAATTACCATCTCCAGAGGGGAAAAACTGATGATCCCTCTTAGGGTGGCGGAGAAGGTGGGTATAAGTGGGCTGCAACATGTCACCAATGAGAGATGGGATAAAGGATGTCACTGGAGAAATATGTGACTGGAAAAAAAAGATGGGGCTGTTTGCTCCATTGGTATCTACACCATGTGAAGAGATTGATGGATAGCTTGCCTCTCTCCCTCCCTCCCTCCCTCCCTCCCTCCCTCCCTTCCTCCCTCCCTCCCTCCCTCCCTCCCTTCCTTCCTTCCTTCCTCCCTCCCTCCCTCCCTCCCTCCCTCCCTCCCTCCCTCCCTTCCTTCCTTCCTTCCTTCCTTCCTCCCTTCCTTCCTTCCTTCCTTCCTTCCTTCCTCCCTTCCTCCCTTCCTTCCTCCCTTCCTCCCTTCCTTCCTCCCTTCCTTCCTCCCTTCCTTCCTTCCTCCCTCCCTTCCTCCCTCCCTCCCTCCCTCCCTTCCTCCCTCCCTCCCTTCCTCCCTTCCTCCCTTCCTCCCTTCCTCCCTTCCTCCCTTCCTCCCTTCCTCCCTTCCTCCCTTCCTCCCTTCCTCCCTTCCTCCCTTCCTCCCTTCCTCCCTTCCTCCCTTCCTCCCTTCCTCCCTTCCTCCCTTCCTCCCTTCCTTCCTTCCTTCCTTCTTTCCTTCTTGTCCATTATATGCTAGAGGCTGGAGATTCAACAACAAAGCCCAAACCCTCCTCACCCTCAAGAAGTGTACAGCTTGCAATGTGTTTCATGTGAGTTTGTTACCTCTGCTGTGTACTAATCCAGCTGATCTAAAGACGCTTCAGGGTGGAGGAGGACCTGAAGGTCATCAGGGGAGAGGTGGCAGTTGGATTGAGTCTTAACAGGAAAAGGGATTTTAAGAGTTAAAGATGAGGAGAATGGGGGTCCCAGGCAAAGGGGACAAGTCTAATGAAAGGTTTAGAGTAGGAAACAGAAAGTCACATATGAAAAAAAAGAGGAAGTTATTGGGAATATTAAACGTGTGAATATAGAACAGGAGTATAGGACTTGGTAAACAGTAGGCGCTTAATAAGTGCTTGTTGGTAAATGACTGATTGTGGCAGAGAGTGTGAAAGAGAATGACTGGAGCCAGCAGCTCATGAAGGCAGACAGAGAGAGGGTTTCTGTTTGATCTCAGAAGTAAAGGGGCGCCCTGGAGTGTACGAGTGGGGAGGTGGGTGGTGGTCAGCCGTGGAGAGCTGGGAGCCCGGGAAGCCCCGTGCTGCAGGGTATGGCCCCAGGCGTGTGACCTACTCTTGTCCGGGGTCCAGGCCTGGCTCTGGAATCGGCCCTTGGAGGACTCTCCCCTTTGGCCACAGATTGATGGCCCCACATCTGGGGAGTCTGGGAACATGTCTGCCTCTGTGTCCTGGCCAGGGGTCCCATTGGGAGAGAATGTGCCATGCTCCGGGGAGCGCCCGCCAGGTGGAGGGCCTTCTCGTGATGGGAGCTCTCCACACCTGTCCCGGGCGCCCAGTCGGCTCATTCTCTCCCGAGACTCAGCCGAGGGCTCGCCTCTGACGGGAGCTTGTGGCCGGCGTCTGGGGCCTTTTCTCGGATGTTACACGGGCCCGTATCGTTACTGGGCTCTGTGGGAAGAGGAATACGAGCTTATCAGCAAAGCTGGAAAACCCTGGTCTTTGCCAGAAAATTACCCACCGCATTTCAGCTTTGCCCTCGCCGCCTGCCTGCGGGCCACCCCCAGCCTGGGAAAAACCAGCCTGTGAGTGGTAGCAGCTGGTCCCTGCACCGCGCACTTTCTGGAGCCAGGGAGGATGGGAATTATGTCTGGAATAGTATAGAGTCATAAAAGGAGCACGGTGACGTCCTGCAGGATGGAGTGCTGGCAGCAAAGGTGTTTGATTGAAGAACAGAGACGTGACGAGGGAGGGGCAATGGGGCTTCGTCCCAGGGCAGGCGCATTTATTTAGGGAACACAAAAATCTGCTCCTTCTCCTCTGGCAGACCAGAAGCAGCAGGGTACCAAGAGGTTAACAGCAAGCTCATGTGATTTTTCTTTTTTAAAATCGGACCCATGATTTCATCAGCATTGGGAAGTCTTGGTGAGAAAGTTCCCTCTCCTCCTGCATCATTTGTCTTGCAACTTAGTCTTGGAGAGTTTCCTGAGGCATGGAAAGGCGAAGTAATCTGCCTGGAGTCACACCACCAGCATGTGCCTGGATGGGATGGAAGGAGATTTATTATGTGCTAAGCATGGCAATACACACCCAAGAGCCAAGTTCTAGTCGTCTTCTCACGTTCTACTAGGAGGGACTCCAGCCACGGCCCAGGAGGGTCCTGCAGCCGGCCGATGGAAAGGCCCTCCTCAAGCTCACCCAGCGGGCAGTGCCAGGCTCAGCCCTGACTCCTTTACCAAGCCAGCACTCTGCAGTGGGCCATGGGGTCCTTCTAGCCCCTTGTCACCCCTCTTCCTCCTCCTCTTTCTCTTCTTTTTTCCTTCTTTTCTTCCTCCTTCTCTTCCTTCTCCACATCCTTCTCTTCATCCTTTTCTCTTCTTCCCTTCCTCCTTCCCTTCTTTTTTTCTTCTCCCTTTCTTTTCTTCCTCCTTCTCTTCTTTTTCCCTCCCTTCTTCTCTTCCTCCTTCCTCTCTTCCTCTTCCATCTTTTCTTTTTTCTTCTCCTCCCCTTCTCTTTCCCCTCCTTACCTTCCTCTTCTCTTTTTTTCGCCTCCCTTTTTTCCCCTTCCTCCCCCCTGTGTATTCAGCTGCCAGAGAGTTTTCACTTGTTTTTTTTCCTAAACTTCCTGCGTGTGCACACGCCCATGTGTTGGTCTTGTGACATTAAAAAAACCTGCTCCATCCAGCACCGAATGAGAATCTGTGATGAAAACGAGATTCCCCAAATGCACAGTTATTTTACTTTCCCTAAAGAAATCTTTCCCAGGACTTCCCTGTTTGTTGTGCTTCCCTGTCACCCTGGCCATCCTCAGGACCACCTTGCCCCCACTTCCTTTGAGCCTGAGATCCGGCCTCTGTCCCTACTCAAGAGAAAAAGGTGCCTCTTTTGTTCTCACGTGGTAGGAAAACAGCCCTTTCTTTTGGTTCTGCTGGCCCTATAGGCCCCCTCACCCCACGCTTTGCCAGTGAAATCACAGGGGCATCAGTAACTTGGGAGGGGGAGGGGAGAGGCCTGGCAAGGAAGCTGGAAAGTTGATCCCCAGTTCCTTCCCAAGCACAGTCTCTGGAGGCAGAGGATGCTCTGGCCTTCAGCTTCTTTTTCGGAGCTCAGCACAGCTTCCCTTGTAAGACAGAGAATCCAAAGAAAATGCAGTGGATTTTATCCGAGAGATCCTAAGTTTTGGGCTGGTGGTCGGCTAGACTAGCTCCCTCAATTTTAAGTGTATTTTATTTTTTCCAAATATGTGCAAAGAGAGTTTTCAACATTCACCTTTGCAAAATATTGCGTTTTAGATTTTTCTCCCTCCCCAAGACAGCAAACGATCGGATGGAGGTTAAACAAGTGAAACTCTTCTAAACATATTTCCAAATTTGTCATACTGAGCAAGAAAAATCACATCAAACGAGAAAAAAACACGAGAAAGAAAAAAAAACCCAAGGGAAACAAACCACAACAAAAGGTGGAAATACTATGTTGTGATCCTCGCTCAGTGCCCACAGTCCTCTCTGTTGGAACTGGCCGGAATCACCTCATTGTCGAAAAGAGCCACGAAGTCAGAATTGAGCATTGCTTAATCTTATTCTTAGTGTATTGCCTCTCCTCACTCTGCGCAGCAGCAGTTCCTGTAAGTCTCTGGGCCCTTCTGAAATCAGCCTGCTCGTTATTTCTTATAGATCCATAATCTCCCATTACCTTTATATACCCTAACTGGTTCAGCCAATTCCTCCCCAGCTCTGAGAGGAAGATTATCCCTCATTCTCCTAATTTGCTCACAGTTTCACCCTTTATGTTTAAACCATGCACCCTTTTGATCTTATCTTGGCATAGGTGTTGGTCAGTTCTAGCTCCCTCCATTAACAGATAAGGAAACTGAGGCCCAGTGATGAGAGGGGAGGAGAATGACTTATGGTAGGAATAGGAAAGGGCAAAGTCAGAATTGGCATCCAAATCTCAGCCCTGTTTTCAGTGTGGAGGGGGTGGTGGGAGTAGTAGTAGTAGTACTAGTGGTGGTAGTAGCACTACTACTACTACTACTACTACTAGTGGTGGTGGTGGTAGTAGCACTACTACTACTAGTAGTAGTAGTAGTAGTAGTACTGGTGGTGGTGGTAGTAGTAGTACTAGTAGTATTAGTAGTACTAGTAGTAGTAGTACTAGTAGTAGTAGTACTGGTGGTAGTAGTAGTACTAATTAGTAATAGTACTAGTGGTGGTGGTGGTAGTTAGTAGT
>JAJPUD010006413.1:0-50223 GCA_023553655.1 Myrmecobius fasciatus
TTTTTTTTTTTTTTTTGTAGTGGCAAGGAACTGAAAACCAACTGGATGGCCATTAGTTGAGGAATGGCTGAATAAGTTATGGTACATAAATCTAATGGAATATTATTGTTCTATAAGAAGCAGTCAGCAGGAGGATTTCAGAAAGGCCTAGAGAGACTTCCATGAATTGATAATAGAATCAACAGAACACTGTACACTACAACAGCAAGATTATGTGATGATCAACTCTCATTAATTTGACTCTTTTCAACAATGAGGTGATTCAGGCCAATTCCAATAGACTTGTGATGGAGAGAGCCATCTGTATCCAGAAAGAGGGACTGAATGTGGATCACAACATAGTATTTTCACCTTTTTTTTTGTTGTTGTTGTTTGCTTGCTTTTTTCTCTCTCATTTTTTTCCCTTTTTTAATCTGATTTTTCTTGTGCAGTATGATAAATATGGAAATATGTTTAGAAGAATTGCACATGCTTAACTTATACTGGATTACTTGCTATCTAGGGGAGGAGGTGGGGAGAAAGGGAGGAAGAAAAATTTGGATCACAAGGATTTGCAAGGGTGAATGTTGAAAACTATCTTTGCATGTATTTTGAAAATAAAAAGCTATTATTAGAAATTAAAAAAAAAAAAAAGAGTTGCCTATGCATACCCTTTGACCCAGCAGTGTTTCTATTGGGCTTATATCCCAAAGAGATCTTAAAAGAAGGAAAGGGACCCACATGTGCAAGAATGTTTGTGGCAGCCCTTTTTGTAGTGGCTAGAAACTGGAAACTGAATGGATGCCCATCAATTGGAGAGTGGCTGAATAAATTATGGTATATGAATGTTATGGAATATTATTGCTCTGTAAGAAACGACCAGCAGGATGATTTCAGAGAGGCCTGGAGAGACTTGCATGAACTGATGCTGAGTGAAGTGAGCAGAACCAGGAGATCATTATTCATGGCAACAACAATACTATATGAGGATCATTGGACATGACTCTCTTCAACAATGAAATGCTTCAAACCAGTTCTAATTGTTCGGTGAAGAGAGCCATATACACCCAGAGAGAGGGATGTGAAATGTGGACCACAATATAACATTTTCATATTCTCTATTGAGGTTTGCTTGCATTGTATTTCCTTTATCAGATTATTCTTTCTTGTAGATACGATTTCTCCTGCACAAAAAATGATGCAATAACTATACATATATTCAATTTCTTAAGTATTCTAACATAATTATCATGTAGTGGATATCCTGCTATCTAGGGGAGGGGTGAGAGTAGGGGGAAAAAATTTGTAACAGAAAGCTTTGTAAGGGTTAATGTTTAGGAATTACCCATACATATGTTTTGCAAATAAAAAGTATTAATAAATTTAAAAAAAAAAAAGAGTTGCTTAGACCACCAAGAGATTAAATGACTACCTCATGGGCCACAGTCATGTATTAGAAGTGAGAGTTCAACCTAGGCCTTCTTGGTTTCAACAGTACTCTTTAATCACTCTACCACCTCTGCCTCTCTATACAAAGAGAAGTCAATGGCCCCAAAGTCAGGAAGACCTGAGTTCAAATCCTACCTTAAACACTTAACACTTACTAACTGTGTAATCCTAGGCAAGTCACTTAACCCCAATTGCCTTGCAAAAAAAGTAATGGTAAATTAAAAATTTTAATTTGTAAATTACAAAGTAAGGACTTCTCAGATTGGCCAGTGTAGATGGATGAGGTACTGAGAAGATGCTCTGCTAAAGAAGAACCATAGATAATAAATGAATAAATAAATAGTTTCTAGTTAGCCACTTTGTCCTCAAGGGAAACCATTCTCCTACTTCCTCTGATCCTGGAACAGGGCCTGGCCTGGACTTCTCCCAACCAGCTGAGATCAAAGAGCTGAACAGTATGAATAAGGAAATAGAAGGCATTTTCTTGTCTCCCTCCCTGGAGCCAGGATCCCATTCTGTCCTGAGAACAGAAGCCCCGGCTGTTGGTTCCTTTGGCAGGAAGTAGACTTACTGAGTAATGGAGTTGAGAGTTTATTTAAAAGAAGATTTGAGAGCAGAGTTGACCCTGGCCCAAAGCCAGGGAAAAAGGCCTGTGAGGGGAAGGGCAAGGCCCCCTGGCCCAGGCAGGAAGAAGCTTCCCATCTCATGCTGAAGAGCAGGGCCTCTGGAGACCCAGGTCCTGAAGCCATGGCTCTTTAAATAAAGTCAAAGAGGAATGAGGACCTGACACTGGAAATAAGGCACATTTCTGGAGGCTTCCATGGGAGCCCCCTTGGGCAGGGTCACTTGATACCCAAGGAACAGCTAGCAAGTCCGAGCACAGGCAGCTTTCAGAACAACTTGTCCCATTCCAGACACGTACAACGCCAAGCATCCAAGTCTATATCTTAATTATATCTGAATCTCCCATAGTGTTTGGCAAAAAATAGATGTCTCACAAATGGCTTGTGGAATTATATAATTATATAAGCAATAATATTTTATGTCTGTACATAAAATATATAATATAATAATTATTATATTATATTATTTCATATACTGTAAAGATACATATTTTATATCATACACATGTTATACATTATGTATAATATATAATAATAAAATTATTATTTTATACATTATAGACATACATATTATTATATACTATATATAATTTATAAATGATGTAATAATATATAATATAAAAAATATAAGAGTGAGAAGGTCATTGGGTCCAAACTCTACATGAATCAGCAATCTTATCAACAACATCCTTGTTGAGAGGTCTTCCAGTCTCCACCTGAAGACTTTCAGTGATGGATTTAGGGCAGCTGATTCCACTTTTGGATGGTTCCAATAGATGATGAAGAAATAACAGCTGACATACAGCACCTTAAGAGTTGCAAATTGTGTTTTATGATCTCATTTAATTCTCCTAATATTCTTGTGAAGCGAGTGCTACTGGTTATTATTTTACTCCTTTTACAGACAAGGGGATAATTTGAGAGTCCTGAAGGTGATCACATAATTATTAAGTTATAGGGGCACTCTCCTGGTCAGTGAGCTTTCCATTAGAACCTCCAATTATGTTTTTCTTTATATTGAACAAAAATCTATATCCCTATAATTCCTACCCATTTCTTCTAGGGCCATAGAGAGAATAAATCTAATCCCTCTACCAAATAGTAACTATTCTATGAGTCAGCATGAGACTAGCACTTCCTGGTTTCTTTTTTGGAATTGAACCCCAAAACAAAGGAAGAGGAAAAACATTTATGGGGAAAGAAGACATTTTATGCAATCTCTAAGTTTTCCTGTGGGTTCCTTCCTTCAGAAGGATAGAAGGCCATATTTCTCTTAAAACTTTTTTTTTTTTTTAATTGCAGGAACAAAATGATAGAATCCATTCTAAGTAAACCACTTCCTTTCACAAATAGGTAAACAAGTCTACATAGGTTAAGTGTCTTGTCAACTGGCACAGGAAGGAAGGCACAGAGACAAAGTTTGAATCTAGATTCCTTGGTTGCAAATTCAATGCTTGACATATTGGCTGAAAGGATCTGACCTGAACCAGAAAAATCAGTGACCATGAGAGGCTCAAGGAGCAAATACTGATGTTCCACAAAGAGCCTAGGCTGAATGCATATACTCAGGAACCAGAAAACTGGACAAGTCATCTTAGGAGATCTTATACGTTCTCTCAATTCTCCTGTGAGGAAGTCTCTAGAGTCCCCTGTACTACTTCTTCTTGGTGCTCACTTTCTCCCCAGCTCATTTCAAGTCCCTCCAAAAGAGTGGATTGTCATGATTTAATATGAAATGCATGGTGGCTCAAAAATTAATTTACTAAAAATAAAGATCTTGGGGCAGCTAGGTGGCGCGGTGGATAGAGCACCAGCCCTGAAGTCAGGAGGACCTGAGTTCAAATCTGGTCTCAGACACTTAACATTCCCTAGCTGTGTGACTCTGGGAAAGTCACCTAACCCCAATTGCCTCAGCAAAAAGCAAAAAATAAAAAATAAATAAAAAATAAAAATAAAAATAAAGATCTTTCTTTTCTTCCTCCAATTCAACTTCCCATACCACCTGAAATCTATCCATGGACCTAGGTTATTGAGGAGAATCCTTGCTGTAGAGGTAGAGCTGAGAAGGAGAAAATGTGATTTAAAGATCTACATACAACTCAGAGACAGCTGAAAGGATCCTTAAAGATCTAGTCCATTCTTTTCATTTTGTAGAAAAAAACTTAGGTCTAGAGAGGACCATATAGCTTATTAGCATCAAAGCTAATGCTAGAACAAAAACCTCCTGACTCTCATTTCTAGTTCACTTTTTTTTGAGGGAGCAAGAGTAGAAATGAACCTGTACTCCATTCAATCAAGAGCCTGTCAAATCTAATAGCCAAGAAGTGAAAGAAGTTGACCCTACTGGATAAAATGAGCCTTTTAAATTCTGTGTGCGTCCCAAATCAATGATATCTACATCCCACTGATTCCAACCAGCTTCCAAATATCCCTGTTCTTATTTCCTTGACTGAAAGGAGTTTCTAAAAATCCCTCTATGAGGTAAGCTTCTGGATTCTGCTTTCTGTAAGAACCCTAAAGAGAGAACAAGAGGAAAATTTTAGACAAACAGGGTAATATTGTTAGGGCTCTGGCAGAAGGCTTGTACTGGAGGTAAGTACACCTTAATGCCATCTCATTTTCTTTTGGTTACTGTCAATACTGTAGCTGAGTGTCCAGGGGATGATTGGATTACCGGAGAACAAGATCTGCCAAACCCCTTTAACTGTAGTTCTCACAAAAGACAAGTAACACTAGCCAAATACATTAATAATCATAAAAGAGTAAGCCCAGTAAGAGGAAGGTACGGAGGGATTGGCAGGGAGGGGGGCTGGCCAGGTGGCCCAACTCAAGCTGCACATGTTCAAAATGGATCCCAATGATCAGTTCTTTTAGAGCAGATCCTGGGGAGTGGAAAGAACCTGTAGCACAATCCTATTTATGAAAATAGCAAGAAAATTCTCTCAACTTACCTGCCATCTAGGGGAGGAGTGAGGGGAAGGAGGGAAAATTTGGAACAGAAAGTTTTGCAGGGTCAATGTCAAAAAATTACCCATGTATATGTTTTGTAAATAAAAAACTTTAATAAATTTTTTTTTAAAAAAGAAAAGAAAATTCCCTCAACACAACCATGTGATATGTGAGCAACCCCAGTCCACCAGTTAAGAGTTGAGGAAGGATGGAAAACTCAAAATGAACAGAGGAAACCATCCTTTGATCTTCCCCTAGTTCTCAAATTAGGGCAGTTTCTTTAGGAGGAAGAAGGGAGAGACAATGGTAGGATGGAAGGGAGGGTCCTAAGCTTTGAACTGTTCACAATACCAAGGAATCCCTCTCAGAATGATTTCTTGAAACCAGAGGATATGGATAATTTCTTAAGAATCTTTCCAACTCAAAATTATGATTTCATGGGAGGCAGTTTGATTCTTGATGGTATTTGGCTTAAAGTGAAATTAAACATAATGGAAATGTAAAATACACTAAAATGTACCTGCCATTGTGGCTGAGATTTTCATCATGAGGATTTACTCCTTTGACTTAAAGCACTCCATGCTCCCCTCAAACTCACCTCTCAGAGTCTTAGTGATAAAACCCATTTCTCAGTTATAGGGGGTGATTCCAAGATGAAACTACAAATGAAGAAAACCTCAAAGGCAATGGAAGGATTTAAATCCCAGACTATTGTGGTCTCTTCTACCGAAAGAGCCTGAAGACACAAGTAGCAGAAACACTACCCAGCTTGCCCAACCCTAGGTTTGGGCCTAATGCTGTTATTTCAGATGGACACAAAAGAGAAAATATAAGGGCAAAAAAAGGTTAAGGGGGGCAGGGGGGAGGCACTGTGTGCAAAAGGAACACAAAGCAAGTGCTCAAATATTCCTGAATGAGTTACTAAATACACGGATAAAGGTCCAGCTTCACTGAACTGACAGACAGAGTCAACATCTGGCTTGATTTCCATGTTAGAACACACGCTCCTTATTCCAGACCATTTCACAGAAGGGTAGAATGAGGCACAGAGAAAGGGAGAAATCATTTGAAGCTCATATACAAACATTAGCTTCTGGGCCCTAAATCTAAAACAGAGTTATAGTTCCTTCTAAATGGGATAGGAGAAGCTACCGAATTTGAGGGCTAGAAAGGGAGGTCTCACCATACTCTGTTCGTGGCAGACCCTCCCTGGAGTCCTGGCCTTGGTTCTGGCCATTGCAGTCTAAGGACAACAGATCAGAGTGTCTACAGGAGATAGGTAAGAGGATGAAGGCTATGAGTCTGTGACAGAGAAGGACTCACTGAAGAAACCTGGCATTAGCCAGGAGAAAACCTGCTAAGTAGGTTTGGAAGAAAAAAGAGGGATATAATAGCTGACCTTGGGGGTCTGGAGGCTTTCGGAGGTTAAGAGGGATTAAACTGCTCCAGAAGGCAGAATCAGGAGCAGAGAGTAGGAACTGCAAACAGGCCAGTTTTGGCTGAAGGTCAGAAAGAAGGCCTGCAGAGTCAAGCTGTCCAGATGGGGATCCAGATGTGCTTCTGGAAGTGGGGGCTCCTTCCTTGGAGGTCTTCAAGCAGAACAGGATGACTAATTTGGGGGACAAGCGGGTATTTCTTCTGTGAACTGATTGGACTAGACTGGATTCTGGGCTCTTGGATATCATTTAGCCCCACTCCATCATTTGAGGACAAATTATTCCCACCTGTTTAAAATAGGTTTAAAAAAATAAGAGAGAGAGATTCATAATACTTATTCCCTTTGATGTTCTTCCTAAAACTCAGGGCCTTTCCAGTCAGAGAAATATAAAATTCAGTTGTTTTCATTAAAGTAGGCCCAACAAAGAAACAAAATTCAAGAAGTAAATCATGTTCAGAACACAGGCTATCCTATTGAGTCAAGCTTAGTATGAACCAACTACCAGCACCCAAAGGCAAGGGAGCTCAACTCCTCACAAGGTTCCAGGAGGGAAGAAAAAATAATAAAAACCAGCAAAGAAGCCTGGAAAAAGGGGAGGGCAATGGCTTCATGAATCAGAGGCCCAGAGGCCAGAGCCCCACATCTGACAGAGTTCCTGGGCCCTGGATGCTGCTATACCTGCTGAGCAGAGCTGTTTGGGCTGTCCCTAACCCTACTCGACCTCCCAATTATGACTCAAAAAAAAAGGGGGGGGGGACTGGCAAAGCGGGAAAAGGAAGCCCTTTCAAAGATCCATTTCAGGAGCATCCTATTTGTTAATCAGGAAGAGCTGAACTACCTGCTGGAGGAAGGAGGACAAATTATCATTCATCTATTGTCAGTCAGTAAATTCAGACATCCCACTGAAGAAATCCTCAAAATGCAAATGTGTCTGACCTTGGCCACTTTTTCTTTCCACAATCCCCAAGATTCCCCCCCATTCCTTTCCATGAATTAGCACTCAAATCCCTGAGATACTATAGGGAAAAGAAAAGTGAACTCTGAAGACCAAATCACATTGGAGATTGGGATGAGGTAACATGGGAATAATTATACCAACTTCTATCATCTTCTCTCACACAGATGTTATGGGATTCAAATATATTAATGCACATAAAAGCATCTTAAAACCATAAATGTATTTGCAGCGATCAACCTTGATGGGCTTAGCTCCTCTCTGTAATACAACTATTCTCACGATGGAAAATTCCATCCACATTCAGAGAAAGAACTAAAATCTGAATGCACATTGAAGCATACTGAAGCACACTTTTTTTTTTCTTTCTTATGGTTTTTCCCATTTGTTCTGATTCTTCTTTCACAATATGTTTAATATGATTGTACATGTATAACCTATATCAAATTGCCTGTCTTCTTGGGAAGTGGAGAGAAAAAAATTGGAATTCAAAATTTAATAAGAGAATGTTGAAAACTATATTTACAAAAAAAAAAAAGAAATCTATATTTACATGTAATTAGAAAAAAAAAAACATAAATGTAATTGCCAGAAGAGAACACTACAGGCTCAAGATTCTGCCATGTAACTGTAATTATGTCACTTTTTCTCTAGGCCTAAATTTCAATATCTGTAAAATGATGATGGGACTTTATTTTTTTAATTTTTTTTTGGGGGGGGGACTTTAAATATGATTACAAAGTAATGGAACTACAAAGTACATTGGATCTGGGCTTGCAAGGACCTCGGTTTTTGGGCCTAATAGTGGAACACTGTCCCTCTTCATCTCATCTGGCTTCCTCCAAGCTAGGAAAACTTTCTGATTCCCACACAATGAGAGCACCACCTCTCTCTGCTGGTTTTCTCTAATTTCTCCTGCACACAACTGTTGGTACAGGGTTGTTTGCATATTATATTACACTGAGCTCCTTGAGGATAGGTCCCCTCTTTTACCTTTGTGTCCCCAGTATTTCTTAGCACAGTGCCTGGCATACAGTAAGAGCTTAATAAATGCCCATTAACTGAGCTGAGATTTAGACCAAATCATTTAACCTTTCCTACCTCCAGTTTCCTCATGTGTAAAATGAGTATTGTGCTATATTAATAACATTGTTTTACACTTTAAAAAAAACGAACTGTACCAATGTGAGCTGGTCCTCACATCCCTTTTAGGAACAGGGGTACTGTATGTATTATTCCCCATTTTACAAGTGATAATAGAGATTCAGGAGTAGAGTGCCTTGGCTAAGATCACCAACAAATCAAAGGTAGAATCTGAGGCTGAAATCTAGACTTTTTTATTCCCATTCTAATGCCCTTTAACTATATTAATTTCTAAAATTAATAATAGCTAACATTTATGAAGCTTTTAGCCCATAGGCCAGCTACAGTACTAAGCACTTTATGATTATTATTATATTTTTATTCTTTCAACAACCTTGGGAGGAATGGAGTGACTTGGCTAAGATTATCTAACAAGTCATGGGTAGAATTTGAGGCTGAAATCTAGGGTTTTTTTCATTCCAATTCCAGTGCTCTCCTATTATATTGTACTGTCTTTCTAAAATTAATAATAGTTAACATTTATGTAGCTCTTAGCACATAGGCCAGGTGCAATGGTAAGTATTTTATAATTATTATTATATTTTATCCTTTCAATAACCCCGGGAGGTAAATGCTATTATTGCCCCCATTTTACAGATGACAAAACTGAGGTAAACAGAGGGTAATTGAGTCACAGAGGTCACAAAGCAATAAAATGTCTGAGGCTGGGAATTTTCAGTTTTAAGTCTTCCAGATTCAACATTCTAGACAGCCTGCAATCTAGCTGCAAATTAAGGGGCTGGCATATTACAAAGAAATGATATCGGAAGGTACTTCCTGCTCTTAGAAGAAAAATGGTGGACAATGGATATAAAAGGATACATACCCTCTATTGGTTGAGATTGCTATATTGGTTCATTTTGCTTATGAAGGAGGATACTATGAGGGGAATTATTAAGAAGTGACTTGTAAAAATAAAATGCATTAATAAGGAATATAAGATAAAATGAGGGTGTTTAATTAGATGATTTCTAAGTCCCTTTCAGCTCTGACTTTAAAATAAGGTAAAGGCTTCCAATTAGCTCTTTACCTTTCAAACCCTGAAACCTGACTTTGAGAGGTGAGAGTTTGGACAAGAACATGGGCCCAAAGAGGCCTAATAGAGCTCTCTTCTTATCTCAGAGGACTGAGGAGAACTGAATTTAAAATAAAACAGTGGTACACCCCACTATTTCTTCCAACTTTGGAAATTTATTCCAAAATTTCGTTAGGTGGATTGTATTATGCATAAAATCACCTGGAAAGAAACTAGGCCTTAGAGAGTGTAGTTAAGATCAGAAGTAACCCAATATGTGACGATGGGGTAAGAAGAGACCTTCATTCTCATCATTTCTCCACCAAAGTCTCTCGTTCTCTCAGCAAAACTAGGCCTTTCCCTCCCTGACTTCCACAATCACCTCGCCCATGAAGTTTCCCCAGACTAAGGGCCAATTAGCTTATTTACTCTGACAACCTACAGAACTTATTATGAATAGACAGGTCCCATATGCATCAAGGAAGCACAAATTCATAAATATAGGGAGATCTTCCCTCTGCCTTTGCAGTCCACTCTGCAATCTGGTATGCTACCTCAATTGTGTAAAAACTCCTAAAATCAACCCATCTCCCTGTGGCCAAGTTGGTGCTTACCTGTGACGCAGGTGGTCCCTTCCTGACACTTCCTGGAAACCTGTCTGAGCCTACAAGCCTGGGTCACCTCCTTGCCCCAGCGAAGCATCTGAGGAGCACTCCAAGGAGCACTCTTCCCCTAAGAGATTTCTGCTCAGGTCTGGTATGTTCTTATGTATATTTTAAGTACATTGGCCCTTCTTGCTCTCTTAGACCAAAACTACTGTGTAGGACTTTCTATTTCTGTAATGTCTCATCACAAGGTTCTGCACATATCAATGTGCTTCCCCAAAAAGAACTGGACCCTAAGTTAAACTGGGCCAAAAATCTGAGACTTTGAAAGCCTCTTTTAACAAACATCACTCACTAGTGTTCTCCCTGTTCCTCCCCTGAAATTACCTTGGATTTACTCTGTAGGTATTTCATATTTACTTTGCTGCTTCTCAGGAGAACATAAAGTTCTCTGAGGGAAACATCTGTATTTATTCTCATCTTTGTGTCTACAAGTGCCTTATAGAAGCACCTGGCTCATCACAGGTACACTCAATTGAGCTAGAAATTTTTCCATACTCCCTCTAGGCCAAGTAGGCTCAAGAAGGTAACCCTAAGATCATCAGAGCTCTGGAAACACCTGTAGGGAAGAACTTGGTTCCCAATTTGCACCTTTTGGGCACTGTCAAGAGTAGCTCCCCAAAGGGGTACTATATATGTAAAACACGATCCCTCCCTGACCTCCTCAAGGAACCAAGACTTAGACTTGCCTCCTGATTTTGGTGACATCCTCCTGCTTGGGATATAATCACCAAATGTTAGACCTGGAAGGATCCAACCTTGTCATTGTGCAAAAAAAAAAACCCCAAACTCTCTGGAAGTCCAGAGAGTTTGAATAACTTTCTCAACATCTTTCAACAAATATGTGAGAGAGCAGAGCTTAGATGCCCCATAAAAACTACAATACCTTGTAAATACTCCACCTTCTCTTCTCTGATCAGGTCAAGTCAACTTCAAAATCAAGGTTTAGTTCTAACTCCTTCCTAAGGGTCTGAACTACCTCCATGTAGAGTAATCTCTCCCCTTATTGCTCCCTAAATCACCGATCTATCCCTTGAAAGGACAGATGTCTTCTGCTTCTTTATGGCTCTATGTCTAGCACAGTAGCTTACACAAAGTAAAAGTCCAACAACTGCTTAATGTTGAATGGGAAGGCAAGTCAACTTCTTTAAACTTTGTTTTTTCCTCATCTGTAATATGGAGATAATCTCACCATTTTTCCCAAAAGGGAATCCTTATGAGGTTAAAAATCAAGAAAGATGTAAAATCCTTTGTAAACAACTTTAAAAAACTCTGTGTGGATTGAAAATACTCTAATTATGAAATATGTTCGTTGTTGTCTATAGTTATTTTAAATGGGATTTTTCTTTCTATCTTTTGTTGCTGGGCTTTGTTGGTAACATATAGAAATGCTGATGATTTACGCGGATTTACTTTATATCCTGCAATTTTGCTAAAGCTATTCATTGCTTCTGGTAGTTTTAATTATTTTCCAAGATTCTCTAAATGTATCATCATACTATCTGCAAAAAACAATAGTTTTGTTTCTCCATTACCTACTTTAATTCCTTCATTTTTTTATTCTTCTCTTATTGCTAATACAATATTGAATAATAGTGCTAATAATGGGAAATCTTGTTCCACCTCTGATCTTACTGGGAATGCTTCTAAATTATCCTCATTACATATAATGTTTCCTAATGGTTTTAGATAGATGCTACTTATCATAAATACATTCATTGTATATAAGGGGAAGCGTGGCTTAGTGGAGAGAAATGAGAGGAAGAAAAAGGAAAGAAATAGGGAAGTGGGGAGGATAGTCTGGCATAATAAATACAGGGTCAAACAAGGGGGTCAAGAAAATCGTGTCTCAAGCCCTGCCCCCTGGCACATACCAACTGGGCAGCCACCATTTAGCCTCTCAGCCCCTCAGGGAACCTGAAGCTGTTGAATCAGGGTCAATACACTTTGGACTAGGGAGTTTCCACTGTGGAAGTTCCCACAAGGTCTGGACAAATCATCACCTTCACCATAACCATCAACACTAAACTTCCTGGGCATTTAACAGCCTTGAAGGATGGAGATGGCTGGGGACCCCAGAAATGTTCCCCCCACTCCCAACTCATGAGCTTCTCCACAGTCAATTGGTGGGAAGAACTTTGGGTCCTATTTATACAAGGTGGACTTGGACAGATGAGCCAGACTCGTAATCTTTAAAAGTTAATGCCCAACTGTACCTGATCCTGCATGCTTGACAAGAGTCTGAACATTTGTACCTATGCAGGAGACCCACCCAGGTTCCCTCGGGCAGCCAGGCAAAGCTGTATTTTCAGGAGCCCTTTCCATCTCCCAGACAACACTTACCCACTGATGATCTCTTTGTTCTCTGCCCGGATGAAGTGCTCCTTTTCAGGTGTCAGAATACACAAGGAGAACTTCTGGCCAGTTCGGCTCTCTCCATCTACCACATCTGTGCACTGGTTCATATTGATGGTGCCCTGAGGAAGGGTTGTAGGCTACAAGGAACAGAAAAGCAGAAAGGATTATTCATAGGAAGAAGTCCAGATAAGGCAACAAACCCAAGTACCATACCCACAGTCTTACTTTTCTTTTAAAATTAAATTTTATGTCATCTGCATTCGAAGAGAGAACTTAGGGAGACTGAATGCAATTCAAGGCATGCTATTTTCACCTTTATTTGGTTTCCTTTTTCTTGTTTGTGGTTTTTCCCTTTTGTTCTGATTTTTCTTTCAGTGTGACTAATAAGGAAATGTTTAAAATGAGTGTATATAACCTATATCAGACTGCTTCTTGTCTTGGGAAGGGGAGGGGGAAGACAAGGGAAGGAAGGAGGAAAAATCTGGAACTCAAAATCTTACCAAAATGAATGATGAAAATTATCTTTACATGTAATTAGAAAAATAAAATATTATTGAATTAAAAAAAGAAAAGAAAATTTTACTGTTAACTTTTATTTTCATATTATTTTTTAATATCATCTTCCAAGCTTCAATATAACCTTTTCCTCTCTCCTCTTTTCAAAGAGTAATTTTGGGAAATGGGAGTGGGGGTGGGGGGGCGCGCAAGGCAATTTGTGGCTAAGTAAGCCACTAAGTAAATGCTAGTAAGGGTTTAAGTGTCTGAGGTCACATTTGAGCTCCTGACTACAAGGCTGATGCTCTATCTAGCTGCCCAGAGAGTAATTCTTTAATGAAATAGAACAAAAAGTTCAGGAAAAATGACCAACACATTGAAAGTGTCTGATATTATATGCATGGTCGCCCATCTCCACAAAGAAAGAAAGGGGGTATCCTTTCCAAACTTTTCTTTGGAGTCCATCTTAATCTTTACAATTTCACAACATTCTATTTGTTGTTGTTTTTTAAATTTATATTGTTGTTGCCATTGTGTGGTATTGTTTTCCTGGTTCTAACTACTTTAACTTTGCATCATTTCATATAGGTTTCTCCATAATTCCCTGTAAGTATCACATTCATCATTTCTAGTACAATAATAATCCATCCATTACATTCATGTTCTATAAATTGTTTACCCATCCCACAAGTGATGGGCGTTAGCTTTGTCTGCAGTTCTTTTCTACTATAAAAAGTACTGCTATAATTTTTTTGTATACATAGAACCTCTATTTTTTTTTAAATTGCTGACAATAAAATTATTTTCAACTACCTAATTTCACTAGACCTATGTTAATCATGTCTCATTCCAGAGATGTAAGACTTTAGTAACCTCATAGTCTATATTAAGGGAGAAAAGCACTGAATTTAGGCAGTTTAAATATCAAGTCCCCTACAGCTTTCCTGATCCCATTTCTTCTATTCTCAGGTAGCAAGAAATAGAAATCACCTTGTGTCACCTGAAAAAGAATCAGAATCTGTCTCTTTCCCCTTTAGTTTCCTAGCTGGAAGATAATGCCCCAAGGGAGACAGGAAGGATAGAGACCAATTAGGCAGAACCCAGAAAACTAGGATTGGGCAGGCAAGGCTCCCAGACTCAGAAGAGCCAACTAGTTCAAGAAAGTAAGAAAACAATGCTCTGGAGATGGTTTTTAAATAGCAGAATTATTTTTAGAGTCAGAGTAGGGGCCAGGGAGACAGAAAGGAGAGACCACAGCCTTGACCACAGGTCGCAGAAGCAAAATGGACTTAAGCTTCTATTAAGACACATTTAGGGACAGCACAGGAAATTCTCTCCCAGGGGCTCCAAGATATCTTCCACAGAGCCTTCCAAGTAAGGTTCAGTAAAGGGACACAATGATCTGTTATAATTACTTTTAGATACTGCTCCCCATTCCATCCCACCAAAAAAATCTTCCAAACCGTGAAGGCTATAAAACATCAGAATGGGTGATTCTTGGAGATGAAATTTCATTCTCTGGAATACTTTTTATTATTATTGGTTTCAGCAACACAACAATCATGAACAACTCTTAAGAACTTGACTTTAATTCTCAAATATTCCGGTTTAGTATCTTCAACTCTTCAAATAACTCTAGGACAGCTGACTATAGGAAATCTTATAAGTTGAAGGATAAACTTTGTATGGTTATATACAGTATATATATATATGTGTATATATATATGTGTGTGTGTATATATATATATATATATATATATATATATATGTAGGTTTATAATCCCAATTCCTGGAATTCTGTGATTTATGGACCTTCCTTTTCTCTTTCCTGGATATGAATTTTATACAGCTAAGATCCTGATCCCTTCCTACCTTTCCAGTTTTTTGCACCTTTCTTCCCCACTACATACTCTTTAATCAACTTACTCTGGTCTCCTTGAAGTTCTTCCTACAAGACATTCCATCAATCAACTCCATAAATTATTACTGGCTGATCTTTTGTACCTGGAATGGTCTTCTGACTTCCTTTATATCTCAGCTTCTACAAGAAGCTTTCCCCAGAACTCTGAAGTACCAGTGCTTTCTCTTTGTGATCAGCTCCAATTTATCTTGTGTATGTTGTCTAATTGATTGCAATATTGTCTCCCCTTGGGATTATGATTTCTTGAGAGTGGGCAGGTTTTTTGCCCTTTTGGGGGGATATCTCCAGAGCAATCTCATTTTCTACAAGAAGCTTTCCCAGAACTCTGTTAATACCAATGCTTTCTCTTTGTGATCAGATCCTATGTGTATGTTGTCTAGTTGACTGCAATACTGTCTCCCCTTGGGATTATGATTCCTTGACAGTGGGCAGGTTTTTACCCTTTTGGGGGGATATCTCCAGAGTTTTTCCAGTACCTGCACATAGTGAGCACTTAAGAAAAACTTATTAAGTTTTTTTGATTATGATCTGACACATTCCAGCTCTTTAACTATGGGCAGATCATTTAGATTTTCCAAGCCTCAGTCTTTTTCATCTACAAAACAGAAATGATAATATTTACACCGCCATTGAATAGGGAGGCAGTTCAGTACCACAGAGATATACTGGAGTCAGTGAACCCAGGTACAAATCTGACCCACTGAGAACTTGAACAAGTTAAAAACTCCATCTTCAAAATGATGTGTTGATTAGGCTGTGACCTGTTCCAAGCATTCTGAAAAGCATTGGAACTCTGTTCCCAAAGTCACTAAATTGTGCATACCTAATGATATCAATGCAATATGGAATACCCCCAAAAGGTCAGAAAAATGGGGAAAAAATAGAATCCATATACAGCTGGGTGCTTTGGCAGATCTTTTGGTGGGATAAAAAAACTGGAAACTTGGGGGTAGAGTTGAGGAAGGGGGAGAAGAGCACATCAATCGGAAAATGCATGAATAAATTAAATCATATGATTTAACAGAATACTGTGGTGTTGTAAAAATTATTTTCAGAGAAACCTTGGAAGATTTTCATGAACTGACGCAGAGTAAAGTGAGCAAAACCAAGACAACAGTATTATAAAATGAACAACTTTAAACTACTTAAGAACTCTGATCAATGTAGTGATCAAGCCCAATTCCAAAGGACCCAGGATGAAGCCTGCTTCCTACTTCCAGACATTGAGATAATGAACTCAAGAAGACATTTTTGGGACATGGTCAACAAGGGAATTGATTTTGCTCTACTATGCATATTTGCTGCAAGGGTTTTGTTTTTCTTTCTTCCCTGGAAGGGAGAGAAGGAAAGAAAATACAGGCTAGAATCAAAGTCAGCAAGGGAAGGGTCTGGACATGGGGATAGTCTTCAAGGTGTTGTTATCTAAATCACACAACTCTCTTTGTTTTCAGTGGGCTTGGCTGGGAGGGTCAGGGTAGTTCTCAAGTTTGTTTGATGTACTCCAGGCAAACAAGCATCACTACTATGGGGAGGGCCCCAAAGAGAGACAAAAAGACTTCCTTTCTTTATCTGGGTGGGTGGTCCAGAGACCAACAGTCCTGGGTGGCTGCTTCTCCCTCCTGCCACTGGCATTAAAGAAAGGGTGAGTTTCTGGTATCTATACTAATTTACTTATCTGGAAGCCTCCTTTTAAATAATAGCCATTGCTGTCTAAGCCACTACTTGAACAAGTTTTTAAAAAATGAGATTAGAAGTAAGAGACCATTACCCACGTATATGTTTTACAAATAAAAAGCTTTAATACAAAACAATTTTAAAAAAGAGAGAGAAGTAAGAGACTTCTGGTGTGGCTCATTTAGGGATTAGTGTCCAGCTCAAGAATGAACTGATCTTTACTTGCAGCAGAGAGTCTCTTTTTCTTTTTTATAGAACAAAACAAGCACCCCAAAGTCCCCTCTGAATGGACAACAAATATATATCTGGAGAATTACAATCATCAAGCTGAGTCAGCTTCACATCAGTCTTCCTAAGGTTGGGAGAAAGTGCCAGGGAGAACTTGGTGGGTGAAAATGAAGGCTATCTTAGAACACATAACCTTGAATCAAGTGATGGAACAAGGAGGGAAGAGGGTACTTTCTTTGCTCATGTCAGTACCTGACCCCTTTATTCCCTAATTAGCATTTCTAAGTCTTTTCTTTCACATCATCCAAATAAACTGATCATTCAGGCACTGCAATGGCACAGGGAAGGAGAAGAAGCTGAATATTCTAAATTTAAGGTCAAGAAGACTTTATTTTAGTGCTGTCTTTCTGAGATTACCTCCAAGTTATTCTATGTATCTTGTTTTATTTTATACATACTATATATTTCTTGTTTGCATGCCATCTCTCCTATTACTGTGAGCTCTGTGAGAGAAGGGACTGTTTTTGTCTATCTTTGTATCCCCAAAACTTAGCACAGTGCCTGGCAAACAGGAGGATAAATGCTATCGGACTGACTGACCCAGACACTTACTGCCTTGGAAAAATAGACAACTCACTTAATGTTTTCAATCCTCAGTCTCTCTAATCCATCAGCAAGCATTTATATTAGGTACTTATTATGTGTCAGGCCCTATGCTAAGTAATAATCAAACAGATTCCACGGAGTTTTTGTTCTACTAAGAAAAACACATGTACATATAACCATATTATAAACACACATATACACACAAAATAAATACAAAATAAATCCAAGTAACTGGTGGGGATGGGGAGAAACACCTGAGGGGATCATGAAAGACTTTAATACAAAGTTGCACACAAACTGAGCTTTAAAAGAACCTGAGGATTTTGAGAAATAAAAGTGAGGCAAGAGTCCATTTTAGCACTCAGAGGAACAGACAGTACAAAGATCATAGAATATCATGTATGAGAAAAGTGGTACAACATGAGAAAAAAAACCAAGTGTGGAGTTAGATGGGTTCAAAACCCACCTCTGATATTGGTTTCCTATATGACCTTGATTAAGACATTTAGGACATCTGGACTTCAGTCTCCCCATTTGGAAAATGGGGACATCAGATCAAAGGGCCTCTGGGGTTCCTTCCAGCCCTAAATCTATAAACATTTGAAGATCAATTTGGCTGCATCAACATGTAAAGGAAAGTAATGTGCAAATTAGAAAGTAAAGGAGAGCCAGATTGTCCAGAATTCTGAAGCAGAATTTGTTCTTAATTTAGTTTCATGAGCAAAGGAATGTAGAATGTAGACTTTGGAAAAAAATTAGACTATGGAATTAGATTTTTGAAAAACAAAACAAAACAACAACAAACAAAAACCAAAACTATGGGGACGAATTGAAGGGAGAAAAAGTAGACTAGAATCAGAGACACCAATTAAGAGACAGCCTGAACTAGAGCAGTGACCTGTTAGCAAGAAGAAGGGAATGGAATAAGAAGACTGAATTGGAGAATGGGGGAATTACTGGTAGTACCTATTGCAAAGGGCTTCTTCGAGACTCCAGAGAAATCAGTTATATGAAGTGTGTGGTGAATTTAAAGGCACTAAACAAAATGGCAGTCATGATTATGAATAATGGAAGACACTCTACCCCTTAACAGATTAAAAGAAATTTGCTAGCTAAGCTATCCCTTCCAATTAGATCATCATGGAAGGGCTTGTGGAGGAGCCTGAAGAAAGGAAGTGGGGAGAGTTACAGACCCAAAATGGCATATTTCAGGGAGTAGACTCAAAGGTCCCTTTCAATTCTGAGATTCAATGAGTCCATGATTCAAAATCTAGAAATAAGGAGGAACTGAAGGGGATAGAGATGGGAATGACGATGGGGGAGGGAATTACTCCCTCCTAGTAAATGACTGTCCAGTCATTTACAAAAGGCTAATTTTTTTCCCAAATTCAAACTTCTTCCAGGGTCAATAATGACCAAACTAAACCTAAGTAAGTGGTGAGTCTTTTTCAATGACTTCCTCAAGGTCCAAAGGCAGGTAAGCACTAGGATTGTCCCTACTTCTTTCCTTGCTACATCCCTCACCATCCCTCAATCCCAAAACTATTCAGACAATCCTTTCTGTAATACAACACTCCACTCCCCCAAAGGTTTATCCTAAGTTTCAGCAATGAAAACAGAATTAGAATAAAGTCACAATCACTTTGGGGAGATGAATCCCTTCTAGTTAATTTTGAGAGGGAATTCCCATGCTGATGAGATGACAGACCCTTCTGAGAATGCCTTGTGTGTCTTACTGGATTATACCCCCTTGAGGGCTGAGTTGATGTTATATTTCTTACAGCAGCAATTAGGAATAAGTCATTCCCTGAACAGGTGCCACATACTTGTGAGATGTATACAGGCCTGTCATACAGGCCTATCAAGGCTTAAGAATATCTAGGTAATAATCCTCTTTTAGTAAGAATATCAAGTGACTTTGGTGAAGGACTTTCAGGGCAGTCTCGGGCTGATTCACTTTAGTCCAAGACAACACAATTGTCTAGCTACTCCCTCTCTGATCTACTTGTGCTTTCCAACTTCCATTTCCATTCCCAGAACTCCTGAATACAAAGGATATTCTTGTAAGTTTCCTGACACTTCAATCTTCCACGCCAGACAAACTTCTAGCAAAGAGAACAGCAAAAAAGAAATGAGGCTATAACCCCCATTTAATTTCAAGAAATGCCCACCTATCGATAGGAAAGCCTTTCCCCTCACTGTCTAGCTTTCAGAGGCTCTGCATTTTGAATTCATCATGGTAGAAAGTTTACAATTAAAAAAAATTTATTTGATTTTTAATACTCATTGCTTTATAAATTATGTTGGGAGAGAAAAATCAGAACAGAAGGGAAAAACCATGGGAGAGAGAGGGGGGAAAAAAAAACAACAGAAAAAAGAAGTGAACATAGCATGTGTTGATTTACATTAAGTCTCCTTAGTTCTTTTCTGGATGTAGATGGCATTTTCTGTCCAAAGTGTATTGGGATTGCTTTGGATCACTGAACTATTGAGAAGAACCTAGTTTTTCATAATTAATCATTGCACATTCTTGCTGTTGTTGTGTACTATGTATTCCTGGTTCTGCTTGTTTCACTCAGCATCAGTTCTTGTAAATCTTTCTTATTGATGTTAAAAAAAAGTCCAAGTTTAAATGAATATTTCTCAATGTCTCACTAAGTTTGCTAATTTTTCTTTTTGTTTGTTTGGATTTTTTTTTTTTTTGGGGGGGGGGAGTAATATGGGTTAAGTGGCTTGCCCAGAATCACACAGCTAGTAAGTATCTGAGCCAAATTTGAACTCAGGTCTTCCTGATTTCAGAGCCAGTGATCTATCCATTCCACCTAGCTGCCCCTGACTCAATCTTCTAAAAAGCAAGCTGAAGTAAAGTTCTTGTGCAAATAGTGAATTTAAGCAATGTAATAAGAACAAGAATAAGTTAATGTTAATACAACTCTGTACAGTTTGCAAAGTTCTGTGAGAGAGAGAGAGAGAGAGAGAGAGAGAGAGAGAGAGAGAGAGAAGGGAAGGAAGGGGAAAGACAGACAGACAGACAGACAGAGAGATATTTAATCCCTTACAACAACCACCCTTTAAGGTAAGTGCTTATCTACATTTTGCAAATGAAGATACTAAAGTAAAGCAAATTTAAGTGAGACATGTTAAATCTCACAGCTTATATAAGAGGGTCTGAGAATGCAGGTCAAGTCTTCCTGACCCCTGAAGCCTTTCCCTGCAATTCCGACCTGCTACCAGGCCTGAGAAAGGAACAGTATCATGAGGAAGGCACTTTCACATCTTCTGAATATTATGAAAATTGAGCTCTTTTTAGGCTAAAAATAATTCAAATATTAACAATAATATCTTATGCTATGAAATTAAATGTGGAAAACTAGAAAATTTAAATTAAATAAAAAAAAGTCTTAGGCAAAAATCACTCTAGGTGCTAAAAGAGAGATAAAGATTAACTAAAGCAGAGCCTGCAGAAGCTAACAACCAAGGGGAAACACAGGTCAACATAATATAAAGGAAAACAGGAGGAAGAGGAGAAAAGAAATTCCTATGATCAAAAAAGAGAGAAATCATTTCTGGTAGGTAAAAGCTGCTATCAGAAACAAGCTTCCCATGGAGTCCAAAATACCAACACCAACAATAATACTAGTATCACTACCACCATTAACAGTAACTATTACATTTAAAGAATACTTTGTTTTATTAAGAGCCTTATGTAAGTTCTAATTTTATTCTCACAGCAAGCCTGTGATATAGGTAGGACAGGTATCCTTCCTATGTTTCATATGATCAAATTAAGACTCACTAAGGCATGAGACCAACAAACTGGACCCTAAGTCTTCTGACCTGAAAACTCCTATTTCTCTTCTATCATGCTGTAATATGTTTCTATTCCCAATGGAAAAACATTAAAATTATATGACTATCATAGACTAAAGAACACCTTCAATTTTAAAGGAAACCTTAAAGCCTGGGAGAGAAAGGAACAGAAAGGAGAGAGAGAGAAAAAAAAAAAAGTGAAAATGGAGAAATGGGATATTAGATCCTCAGAGCTCAAATCCAGAGCTAGCCTTGTTTTCTGCTTCGGAATATCTGGTAGGGAACATAGCCTGCAGAGAAAGTTCTTCCTGTGGCCATCATTTCTGATTTTCCACCACAGAGCACCAAGACAAGGAAAGAAATCGGAAACCCCCTTTATACATCCAGGTTGAAACAATGCCCCAGTTCAAGCCCAGGGGAAGAAGACAGGAAGTCCTAATAATCTGGAAAATCCATGACATACCCTGGCCTCCTGCCTGTCCCTCTCTGGAGCACCCCACTATTTGGGCCTTCGGAAAGTACCCCTCCCTGTTTCACAGGCCAAAGGAAGAAGGCCCAAGCCAGGGTGGAGGAGGTCCCTGTTGTGTCTCCTTGGCTCCTTCCTTCCTTTCAACAAGGTCTGCCGTCCAGGTAGGAACAATCTGCACAGGCAGATCCAAACAGAAAACCAAGAGCCACAAGGATTTTCCCTAAACCTTTTCCAACCTACCCACAAAACTAATGAAATCAGAATCAGGCAGTCTTTTCCTTCCAAAGTGTTAAAAGGCAGGAAAATAAGGAGGAAAATTGGGTTTACTTGCAAGAATGGATACAGTGGGAAAAGCAACAGGCTATAAATCCAGAGGTCTGGGTTCTATTGCTAGCCCTGAAACTCTCTGGGTCTCAGTTTCCTCATCTGTAAAATAAGAGGGAGATTGAGGAGAGCTGGACATGACTGAAAAGACTGAAGGAACCATATGTTAACCAATATAACAGGGTCTTCCCAGACAGACCAGGTGGAGAGAAAGAAGGAAATCTGAAGAGACTGAAAGATATTTTTGTCCCACCCATCCTATTCATAGAATCCCAGAAAGAGCATCAGGATTAAATTGTTATTGTTATTGTTAGCTTTCCAAGTAGCCCCACCTCCATCACCCTGCTTCCTCCAAGCCTAAGCTTTGTGTATTTACAGCCCCCAGCTTTCTCAGTCCTTAGCTCACCCTATACAATACTATTTTTTAGTCACAGCCTGGAAATGGGGGCAGGAAGAAGAGGGAAGAGGCTAAAAAATCCATGGCTTCTACACATGAATTTTGGGGCTAGGGAATTCTAGGCAGGCAGGTATGAAACATACCTGAATATAATGAGAATTCTTTCATGGAAATGGAGAGAGAGTGAAAGAGAAGACTATTTGATTCAATGAATATTAAGTTCCTACAATTTACCAGGTTTTGTGGTAGGGGCTACAAAGAAAAAAATGGAGAAAATAGAAGCACTAAGTAGATTGTCTTTTCAAAGTTCAACCATAAAAGAGAGAAAGAATAGAGTGTGGTAGCTATAGGAGAAGGCATCATGGAGTGAGGGATGGGATTTTTGTGGTTGTTTTTTAAGTGATGATATATTGAGTACGGTAAGGAGCCAATAGGGATGCAAAGGCTGAAGATAAGACATTGTGGATGACTGTTGAGGCAATCTACTGGAGGTGATGGCATCTGTGGTATATATGGAGCAAAAAGAAAGGAGAAAAAAAGCAGGGACTGAAATGAAGAAAATAGTGGGGAGAATATGTCTGAGTGATGCGAGATGAACAGAGGGAGAAAAGAGGGAGCTTCAGTAAATGACCTAATTTTTTTTCAGTGAAATATGAGATTCTCAATTGTAAAGGCTTGTGTTGGGAGGTGTGGGGGGATCCCATGAGACCCGATGAAAGAGGAAGTTTAGAACAGCCATGAAGAGTGGGGGAATGAATTGATTAGGGAGGGATAGAAGGGTTGTTTTGCATCAGTGAGAGTCCTGTTAAGATTAGACATCATAAATAGGTAATAGGCCCAATGAACATGTGGGATGAAATTTTATCTTATTGTGGTCCTGCATCTTCCCAGCCATTCCACAAGTTAGTATGAGTAAATAGACAGTAAAAGATAATAAGAAATAGAAATTAAGAGTGTAAAGGGGAACACAGCCACCCCTTGTTCAGAAACCGATTCCAAAATTAATTCAGGTCACATCGAGAGACTGTACTAAATTAGAAGAAGCCTTAATAAAGGCCCCTCAGTCTGTAAGCAGCAGCCAGCCCCTGACACGGATGACAAAATCAGAGAAACATTATGCTCATTAAGGAACTCTATGCTGGCACTGATAACTGGACCATTATATTAATGAGACATGGGAACCCCCAAATCCAGCACCTCCAGTGCTTTTCTTCCTCCCACACCTGAGTGCTCCTAACTCCAAGGATCTGCCTCCCTCCTACACCCCATTTCTTGTATCAACCCTGTGCTCTCCTTGCCTTATGAAAGTAGTCCTAATGATTCCCTTGCTTACTGCTAGTGTGATTCTCTTTCCCAGAGAATTTCCAAAGAACCTGGCTTGTTTGCCCTGACCCAATTAAGAACCCTTTTTTGGTCCCCTTTTTAAATATAAAGTGGAACACTCAGGCTGGAATTTAATTTTTTTCATAGTTTTGCCCACCCCAGTGGGCAAGCTGGGAGGCCAAAGGAACCCTGCCTCATGATTGAGCCATTACAGAATGGCATGGTTTTGTGCCACTGGAGAAATCCCGGGCTGGCACTTGACAAGGCAGGATTTGTTATGGGCACACAGCAAAAGGAAGGCGAATATAACCAGGCTGGGGAAAAACTGAGAGATGGGGAGAATGAAAGTCATAGTGAGAATGAAGAATAGGGCTGGGGATCCTACAGTCCAGGGAAAATTGGAATGACAAAAGATTATGGTAAGATAAAGGAATTTCAAAGTTCATGGAAATGGAACACTTGTGGTAGGACCATTTCTGAGGATGAATAAGGTGAAAGAGAGGAAGAGGTCTTGAGAAATGAGTGAATTAAGAATTTAAGTTAAAAAACTTAGAAAGTTAAGAGTTAAGTTAGAGTATTTGAGAGATTATTAACACATAGGTTAAAGGAGTAGAGAAAGATATTTCAGATATAGGTAGTCAGGGAAAGTCGTGTTTAAAAGTGAGGAGAGTACATGAAAGGAACTACATCTTGAAAGGTAAAAGGGTGCTTGGCTTAGAGGCAAAAAGACCTGGTTTAAAATATTTCACCTCTCAGAGCCTCAGTTTTCTTCCTTGGCAATATGGAGCTTCTTCTTTGTGGAGTTCTGATGAGAATAAAACATCCAATAAGTGTTTACTAAGCATCTACTACTGTGTCCAAAACTGCACCAGGGACTATGAATAAAAATACAAATACTTGCCCTAAAGTAGTTTATAGTCTATCAGAGAAGACAATGCATACAAAATAAATTCAAGGGACAAGTTTTTGGAGGAAGAGCATGGCAATGGAGAATCAAGAAAGGGTTTGTCATGTGCAAACCTTACAGCAATATAGGTATGAGTTATTATAATTTGTGGTGGTTGTTCAGGTGTTCAATTGCATCTAACTCTTTATTATTTCTTGGCAAAAATATTGTATTGATTTGCCATTTCCTTTTCCATGAGGAAATTGAGGAAAACAGAGTGAATTGACCTGCCTAGGGCTCTACAGCCAATAAGTATCTGAGGACAAATTTGAACCCAGATTTTTCTGACTCCAGGCTCTGAGCTCTATACACTGAATCACCTGGGTGCATTATCATCATCATTATTAAGTCCAAATATGGAGGGATTTAAATGCTGAAAAGTCTGGACTTTATCCTATCTAATTTTTCCTTTCACAGAATAGCATGTAGCCCCTCTTGCAAAGCAGGCAAGGAGTTCATCTCACATGTCTGAATATGCCATCCTAGGGAGCCCCAGAGCTATGCAGAGACTCCAGGAAACTCCATTCTGCACAGACTGATCCCCAAAGCTGGGATTTCAGGTGTTTCACTAGGAGAACCCGTCCAAGCCAGGGTGCCTGATGCAAGATCTGATTCACTTCCTGCTCCAGTTCCATTATGCAAGCTGCATGGGAGCTAAATATCAGAGATATGGATACAGATGGCCTCATTGTCTAGCCCTGGCTGCCCATTTTCATTGGGGTGTGCAGGGAAGGAAAGCTTACCTAAAGGCACGGCACTCTTCAACCTGTCCCTAAATGCCCTAGAGAACAACCCTTTGGCTGCATCCAGGACAGGTTTCCAAAGTCTATCCAGGAAGACTCTGTCTTAGGTTTCTGACCTTTTCTTAGGCTGATAAAGCAGAGTGGAGAGCAAGGAAGGGAATGTAAGACCATTTAACTACATCCCCTTATCTTGATCAATAGGCAGAAAGACAAGATCTTACCATAGGCTGTCCCAAATGAGGCAAAAAAGAGAGCTTCACCTTCAGGTCCAAGCAGGACAAATGCCAGATTACCTTGCTTTATCACATTCTAGGATTAGTAATCAACAAGCATCCAGAGAGGCAGCTAGGTGGCAGTGATAAAACATTGGATTTAGAGTCAAGAAGACATAAATTAGAATCCTGCCTCAGAGATTAAGTAGCTCTATAATCTAAATAAGTCCCTTACTCTCTCAGCCTCAATTTCCTCATCTGTAAAATGGGGACAATAAAAGAACCTACCTCACAGAGTTGTAAAGATCAAATGAAAGAAACTATTTAAAACACTAAGCAAACTTTGCTGTTGCTGTTGTTCATTTGTTTCATTCATGCCCAACTCTTTTGGGCCTCATTTTGAGGTTTTCTTGGCAAAAATACTAGAGTGCTTTGCAGTTTCCTTCTCCAGATCATGAGGAAACTGAGGCAAACAGGGTCACATAACTAGTAGGTATCTGAGGGCAGATTTGAACTCACCAAGATGAGTCTTCCTAATTCCAAATCCAGCACTCTATCCACTGTGCCATAAATGCTAGCTTTTCCTAGCACTGTTGTTGGAACGAGGCATGCAAATACAATAAATCCAATTCCTGCTCACAGGGAGCTTATGTTCTAATGACATATACATTGGCATATGAGACTAAGGCTCTGGGGTTTGCTGCAGAAATGTTGTTGGAAAAAGAATAAAACTTCAAACTCTTGCACGGAAGCCTAATGGAGCTAGGCATCTGACAAGTGCCAGCTGTCCCTTTGGGAAGCAACCTTTCAGATCAAGACTTCTAAAAGGAAGAACTTGAGAAGAATGGAGTAAGAGTGGGAGTGGGTGGACATCACACAGCTGTGTGACCTTGAGAAGGGCATTCAATCCTTCATGTTTCAGTATGCAAAGATCTGTCACTCTCCAGACAACACCAGAAAAAAGCCAAATATGGCACTCCCCAAAAGCTAGAGAGTGATGGAAATTTGTTGTTGTTCAGCATTCTTCAGTCCTGTCCAACTCTGTTTTTGTTTTTTATTTTTTATTTTTTTAACAGATAGGACAGCCTTTATTTTTACCTGGTGAAACACACAAAGTACAAAGGATTTATAGTTAATTACTGTGTCTGCACACAGCAGGAACCTAATAAATGCTTGTTAGATTGACTGTGCCCCTAAGAGTTAAGAAAACTCTTTGTCCCTCTCCAAAGGTCTTGTCTATTTCACCAGGGTCTTTCCTTAGTTTGAAGTCTTTCAACCCTTGGGATCAGCAGAATTCACCCATCTCTATCTGTTGAGGTTCACCTTCCACATTATGACTCTGCCATCTCTAGTTTTCTTGTTCTATATTTCACCACATGTACAACTCTTTGTGATCCCATTTGGGGTTTTCTGGGCAAAGCAAATATACTGGAGGGGTTTGTTATTTCCTTCTCCAGCTCATTTTACAGATGAGGAAACTGAGGCAAAAAGGGTAAAGTGACTTGTGCAGGGTCACACAGTTATTAAGTGTCTGGGGTAAGATTTGAATTCTGGTCTTCTTTACTCCAGATCTAGAGCTCTTATCTAAAACTATACCATTTAGCTGTCTCTAATATCATCTTCTTTATCTATAGAAGAGTAAAGACCAGGTCTTATCACCCCCAGCCAGCATCCAGCAAATAAGAGGTTCCACATAAAGCAAGTAATCAATAAATTATTTTTTAACTAATTTTATCCTTCTCATCAGCCAAAGCAGGCAGTCATCAAGCACAAAATACTCTGGGATGGAGAGGGCTTCTTAAACTTTTTCCACTCACAACCCCTTTTTACCCAAGAAATTTTTATGTGATTCCAAGTATATAAATATATAAAATAAGTATAAAAATCAAACATTTACTGATAATAAATCATAATATCACGATCCCTACATTGTTATGAGACCCCCATAGGGGGTTGCAACTCACAGTTTAACAAGCTGGGGAATAGATCATGTCATAGTTATGAAAAGTAAATTTTATAGATGCCTTTTGTTTTCACATCTCAGTCTTTTTGGGAGGCAAGAGCTCCTACCCCCAAATAACTTTCCCTTTTAGCAAAAGTGATCATATCTAATAATGGAACATTCATTCACAACCATAAAACATATCCAGGGACAAACTACAAACAAGAGAAATCATCTAAGAAAGGTGTGTAAAGAAAACAGATCGAGGGCTACTGATGATACCCCAGAAATGTAAAGAGATAGAGGGAGGCTTTCCTATTTCCCTGGGATAAGGGAAAAGAATTGCAGAAAGCCCTGTGGCAGGGCTACAATCTTTACTGATAAAACAAATATCCACATGGATCAGAGATTGATTTTAATTAGTTGGTTCATTGAAACTGAAGTTAATACAAATAAAAAGCTTTAATTAAAAAAAAAAGAAAAAAAAAAGAAACTGAAGTTAAATACCTGACTTAAAAAAAAAATTATAGAATTGTGCATATATATAGATAGAACACACAATTTCAGAACGTGGGAAAAGTATAAGAAGTTATCTTTCATGTAGGATATAAGACAGTAGCATTATTCGATGGAGATATTGAGAGACAAATAATTAAAATTTACGATAAATCTAGTTAAGAAATTGATTCCCACCTTTTTTCAGTGGGGCAAGGAGAGGAAGCAGGGAGAGGTAGGATAGTGAGACAGAAGCAGGGTAATGAAGGGGGTATTCAGTGCACTGTGATCACATTACTGTTTTTGGTTTGAAGCCAAAACTCAGGCTGAATCAGGATATTGATAAAGGAAAGCAAAAAGGCAGATGGTGTGTTTTGGGAGGGCAAAAAGCCAGGCGGAAGGCAAGCAGGAAAAGTTGATGTCATTGACGGTCAAGCTAGAGGTCATTCAGTCCAAAGTTATTTTACAGAGGAGGAAGGTGAGGTCCAGGGAAGTAAAGTGAGTTATCAAGCAGTTAGCACAGTGAAAAAGAAACCCAGGCTCCCTGATCCCAAACCAGTATTCTTTCTTTACATTATGCTTTTTTTTCTTTTCCGAGATAGACTCATGAAGACTCTCTCCACTACTAACTCTCGCTATTATTTCCAAAGAGAATTAAATGCTTATCAAAGGAGTCAGGATAACCTAGGCCAGGTCCATACAATAGATGCACAGTACAAATCTAGCTCTATAATAGATGTCTGAGTCAGTGCTACTAAGAAACCCATCCTTTGCGGGTAACAATGTATTCTATATCATAACAAGTTTCCCACAAAAAGATCAAGATCTCTCCCGCCCCTTTCTGCTTTGAATTTTTTTATTCTAAACTTACCAAATCATACTTTCATATACACAGTAGAAAAGAAAAAAAAAAAAAAAAAAAGGTAACACACATGCAATTTATTTTAAAAAAAAATTAATAAATCCACCACGTAACTTTCAAAGTTGTCTTGCTTATAAACTAACTTGGATTTTCTTTTCTCTTCTGTGCATTTTTAAAAATGCCTCATCATTTGTTTCCTTTTTCAGACACTAAATTATGTATATCTCTTCTTCTTTTGAAAAACAAAACAGACACCAAGAAACCCCCAACGCTTTTAACATTTACTTATAGTGAAGCAAAACAAATTCCCACATTGGCCATGTCCAATGTCCATGTCTTATTCTGCAACTCAAGTGCATCATATTTCTGTCAGTCACTGGATAACCTGGTTCATTATCAGTCTTCTGAATGCAAAATTGGCTATTGATTAGAATTTAAGTATTTCTGTTTTGTTTTCTAACACAGTTCTCCTCGTTCTGCTTGATTCACAATGCAGACAAGTCTTCCTAAGTTTCTCTGAAACTGTTCCATTTGTCATTTCTTACAGCACAATATTCTATTACATTCACATACCATAATATGTTCAGCTTTTCTCCCAATCATGGAAACTCCTTTAGTTTTAGTTCTTTGATGTAACAAAAAAAAAATGCTAAAAACAATTTTTTTCTACAAATGACAGTCTCTCTTTGATCTCTTCAGTATATGAACCTAATAGTGATATCACTGTATAAAAAGGAAGCAGTTTAATGACTTTTTTTTTTAAATCTTGTCCCCTTTTCTAAGCACTGACTTTAGCATGATGTCAATTAAGATACCATCTAATTGATAGCTGCAAGGGATGCAGGAGGAAAGCAAAGAAAAATAAAGGCATCTGAGGGAAGGAGGGAGAGGAAAAAGGAGCCTGGGGCAGGGACAGAACTCTAGAAGAGAAGAACAAAGAAGGATTTGAAAAATCCTAATTTCAAGGAGCTGAATGAACTGCACATATTTGGAACTGACTTTAGGATTCAGGAACTTAGGTAATGCCCTGCTTCTTAAGCTCTGTACTGGATCTAGTCCCAAAGGGGAGATAAACAAGGCAAGAATAGCAGAGACAAGGAAATGAGTTTCTAGGTCTTGTTTCCCAAATATCTTAGCTCAGAGAGACTATGAGTAAGAGTGTGTTGAATACACAAGGTCAAGTCCTGCGGGATGATATAGTGGGAAAGGGAAGAGAGGAGGAGAAAAGAGGGTACTGAGCATGTTCCATTGGGATGGATGGGGATGTGGTTGGGAAGGAGAGAATGAGGGAGACAGAGGGGGAGGGGGGAAAGGAGAGAAAGAGAGAGGGAGGGAGGGAGGGAGGGAGGGAGGGAGGGAGAGAGAGAGAGAGAGAGAGAGAGAGAGAGAGAGAGAGAGAGAGAGAGAGAGAGAGAGAGATCTTTTGGGGAGATCTGGGTTGTGGTATACCGCCAAATTCCTTTACATAAAGATAAACAAAGAGATCTAAGCAATTTTCTATTTTATAGAAAGGAGGGGAGGGGGGCAGGAGAACATTACAAAGGAAGATTTTCAGTCACTGACATGTCAGAAAGTTCACTCCAACATCTGCCCCAGTAACCTACAATTTAAATACTTATTACCAGCTAGAATCAATGAATCCAACCGGCTGGACTGGGGACCTCAATGTTAGAAAAGGCTTTTCCTTAGCTAATCTCCACTGTCCGATCTATGACCCTCCTGGCCAGATCCACCTCCCTTCTGGTTTGCAGAGAAGAGATGCACAGAATGACATTTCCTCTTCCTCACACGCAGAAGAATGCAATGTCAATCCCCTTCCCCTAAAAGGTAGTTTGTATGATGGAGCAGTTTCCAAAGTTAATTCTAACTAGATGCTGGATCTGAAGCATGGGAGAATTATTGCACTGACAGTACAGCACCCTGAAAGAACACTGAATTTGGAATTGGAGAGCTTAGGTCTACATGCTATCTGTTATCTGTGTGTACCCTTAATGTCTTTGGTCTTAGCTTCCTTATTGAAAAAGTGGAACTACGTGACCTCTTGGTCCCTTCCAGCTCTTATGACCTATGATTCTAGGGACCCTGCTCTAGCACTTACTACCTATGGCACTGAGTGAGGGCAACTCCATCTTTCTGAGTTTCAGCTTCCCCATCTAAAAAATGATCTTCAAAGGTTCCTTCCAGCTCCAAACCGTAGCCACGTGACCTTAAGGTAGAAACACTGGTTATAGGAGAGCCTGAGCACCCTTATTATATCTTTACATAAGGGCACAGTAACCATAAATCAGCCATGGGGTTAAGCAAAGAAAGATAATTGGAGGAAGATCTGTTGTGTTTGGGGAACACAGGACTTCCTATGTAGGTGGGACGCATGGAGACTTATAAGAGGGAACCCTGAGAAGAAGGGTTCTACTTCAAATTTGTAGAATTTTAAATTTGAAGAAGACCCCTTGGTTTTCTAGCACTGCCCTATAATTATATAAAAAAAGAAACAGAGGCCCCAAAAAGAGTTGCCCAAGATGACAGCTTGTAGCACAGCTGAAGGCGAAACTCAGGTTTTTTGACTCCCAGGGTGGTGCTCTTTTCACCAACAAACACCACTTTTTCTGTCAGACTTATGCAACTCTGGCTAATTATTAAGCTTGAGTCTCAATATGCGCCCCATCACAGCACAGCTGACCTCAGAGATGCCAGGTAAGCCTGTTGGACCAAACCAGAAACACAGGCTCCAGTGTCAGCTATCCCTAAAGTCCTATGTGACTTGAGAGAATTGTTTCTCCCTCTGGGCCTCAGTTTCCCTATCTGTAAAATAAGATGATTACTAAATATCTTCTAAGCTTGCTTTCTAGTTTTCAAGGCTCCCATTCAAAAAAAGAAATTCTTGAATTGGAAAATGATTTAAGGACTATTTAAAGCACACTGGTTTATTGGTTGGTTCTGGAGACTGGGAAGAAAAGCAGTTTTTGGCTGAAAAATACTGTCTTTTCCAGAGAAGTCCTTTACCTATTCCTATACTTCTGCCCCATTTAGAGAGACCTTCAGGGTAATTTAGCTCTTATGATGTACTCAGGGAAGCTTGATGGCACAGAACTGAGTCAGGAAACTTGATGTTCAAAACTAGTCTCAGACACTTACTGGCTGGGTGACACTGGACAGAGCATTTAACTCTGTTTGCCCTAGTTTACTTAACTGTCAAATGGGCAAACTACTGCAGTATCTCTGTTAAGAACACCCCAAAAAGAGTCACAAAAAATCAGATGTGACTGAAGAACAAAAATAAGTATATCCAGTTGTCTTTTTCCATAGGGTCACATGGAAGTCACTTCATAAGATCATAGATTTAGAGTGAAAAGAAACTTTAAGGATCATATAGTCCAATGCCTTCATTTAATCTGTAAAGATGAAAAGACTGAAGCAATTTGCTCATGGTCACAAAGTTAGTACTGTAAGCATTTGAGGAGGCATTTGAACTGAGAGATTTCTGGCACTAAGCCTGACTCATAATCTACAACATAGGAATTATTCTCCTTTTTGTCCAGAGGATCTTGAGGAAGAAAATTAAAGGGGAGGAGAAGGGATTGAGGGAGCCAAGGAAAGAAATGAAGCAAACTCCAGCTTAGGAGAGAACCCTAACATATGGAGGTGCTGTCAAGGAGGGGCCTTTTTTCAGGTTCTTGTGTCCCCTTTATACTGATTGGGTGACTTAAAGATGAGAACAATGGTTTCTGTGAAATAAATTAAAAGAGAAGAAACTATACTTGTTAATTCTTTCGTTACATAAAAGGAAGTTAAAAGGTACAAAGAATAAAATCTATTGATTTTTGAGAAAACAAGTTGTAAAGTAAGGAAAATAATAGGATGGTTTAGGATGTCTCCAATAGGTTGATTCTTTCCCATCATTCCCTTTTCCTTTTCTTCTCCATCTTAGTATTAGAGTGTAAAGGAAGAAAGAAGGCAAAAGTGAGATTTTACTGTTTGGCTGTATGAGAACAACATTCCTGGGCTAAAAGCAGTCACTGGGGAGATAAAGGAAAGAGGGGCACAGTATATGTTGGAAGGGGGAGGCAGTGAGAAGGGACTGTCATTTGCTTTTTTCATTTCTTTGGTCTAAAAAAAAAACCCACCTGAACCCTAGCTACTTGTACTGCTTTTCTTTAGAAAAGCTCTGTGGGCATTCATTACCATTATTTCAGGTATTCCCAGAGGCTCCTGGGATTTTTTCTAGGGCAATGAAGAACTGGAATTTTTTCCTTTAAATCAACCCACCTCCTGCCTCCCCTCACCCATATTCAAGATGACACCATTTATCAAATCTATTCTCTCCTTTGCTTTTACAGACTTCTATAAGCAAGAAGCAGCTGTTAATGAGCAAAGGAAACTTCATATTTAGACAGACAGACAGACACACACACACACACACACACACACACACAATTGTCCTTTACTTTCCTGGTTTTAAAATAATTACCTTCCTCTTCCTTATTGCCTACCCACCACTTCTTTTCTTAATGACCCAATGTAAATCACTAAACCTGACAGGTATTCTGTATATCTTATCTTAAAAATAGATCATACAATGACGTTTATGTGATTGCTCCCCAAATACTTTAATTCCCACTGCAGCATGGTCCACTGGATCTGGGTTTAACCATTTACTTTTCCACTTACTCTTTTTATTAGAACTTGGGGCAGGCGCAGCTAGGTGATGCAGTAGATAGAACAGCAGCCCTGAAGTTAGGAGGACCTGAGTTCAAATTTGACCTCAGACACTTAATACTTCCTAGCTGTGTGACCCTGGGCAAGTCACTTAACCCTAACTGCCTCAGCAAAAAACAAACAAAAAACTAACAACTTGGGGCAAGACCCTTAACTCTCAGGACCTTGGTTCTAGGGGGTTAGACTAGATAGCCTTTAAGATCACTTCCAGTTCTTAATATAATTTGATCTAATCATCTTCCTAATCAATGTATTCTTCCCCTATAATTATCTCATTTCTGTTCCCACCAATTATTAGTTCACAGCAGAATACCTTTCTTTACCATCAACTTCTAAGAATCCCTTGGAAGTCAGATGGTCGTTGTTGTTTTTGCCCTTAATTCTTTTATTTTAAAATTTATTTATTTTCAATAATTTTAATTCATGAATGATGTTAGGAGAGAAAAATCAGAGGAAAAGGTAAAAACCATGGCAGAGGGGAGAAAAAAAAAAAGAGAAAAAAGAAGTGAACATAGGATTTGCTGATTTACATTCAGTCTCCTAAATTCTTTTTCTGCATCCAGATGGCATTTTCTGTCCAAAGTCTATTGGAATTACTTTGGATCTCTGAACCACTGATCATAGTTGATCAGTGCATATTCTTGCTGTTATTGTGTACAATGTATTCCTGGTTCTGCTTGTTTCCCTCAGCATCAATTCATGTCAATCTTTCCAGGCCTTTCAAAAATCAGCTTCTTCATCATTTTTTATAGAACAATAATATTCCATTACCTTCACGAACCACAACTTGTTCAACCATTCCCTAATTGATGGACATCTACTCATTTTCCAATTCTTTGCTATCATAAAAAAAGCTGCTATAAATATCCTTGCACGTGTGGGTCCTTTTCCCTCCTTGATAATTTCTTTGGGATACAGACCCAGTAATGGCACTGCTGGGTCAAAGGGAATACATGATTTTATAGCCCTTTGTTGCCCTTCATTTTCAAAGAGGGCCATGACATCAGGGAAATGAAGCCATGACATGCAAGTGAGTTGGAGTGAAATGAGGGAGGACTGGGTTAGGCACCTGCCTCACTTTCCCTTCCAGAACCATCTGGGTCCAGTGACCAGATAGAGATCAGGATGACTGGAGATAGCCCAATAAAAGCAGCAAAGAGTTTCACTTGTCCTAAAGGCAATGGACTGTTGTCTGGAAGTCCTGTGAGCTGTTCCTAGCTTGATATTATCTCCCCATGGGACTTTGGACAATTCATACAATGAAATAGCTCTTCCAGAGCCTCTCACTAGACTGCTCTATGATCCAGGCCTCCTGCTCCTTTTTGTTCTTCAGAAATTATTATCTAGCTAAAGACAGGAGATTATATATAGATAGATTATAATTTATATATATATATATGTAAAATATATATATATATATATAATATAATCTCCTGTCTTCAGCTAGATTATAATTTATATATATATATATATATATATATATATATATATATGCTAGATGGCGCACTGGATAGAGCACCAGCCCTGAAGTCAGGAAGACCTGAGTTCAAATCTGATCTCATACACTTAACACTTCCTAGCTGTGTGACCCTGGGCAAGTCACTTAACCCCAATTGCCTCAGCCAAAAAAAAAGAGTCATATGCAAGGAGAAGGTGGGAGGGAAGGAGGGAAAGAGGAAGAAAAGAAGGGAGGGAAGAAGAAAGGAATGGAGTAAAGAAGGGAGGGAAGAAAAAAGGAAAGGAGGGAAGAAGGGAGAGAGGAAAGAAAGGAGGGGAATGAGGGAAGGAGAAAGGGAGAGAAGAAGGGAAGAAAGATGGGAGAGATGGAGAGTGAGGGAAGGAGGAAGGGAAGGAAGGAGGGAAGAAGGGAGGGAGGAAATCTGGAATGCAAGGTTTTGAAAAGGTGAATTATCTTTGCATGTATTTGGAAAAATAAAATACTATTAAAATTTTTCAGAAGCTCTTTCAAGGCTGTGAAAAGGAAAAGAAAAGGTACAATTCTAACCCTCTTTGGGTATAAGGTAGAATTTTTAAATATACGGTCTGTGAGGATGGGAGCAGGTTTTTTTGCTTTTTTGGGGTCACTATAAGCCCTAGCACAGTGCCTTACATATAGCATATGTATAATAAATGTTTGCTGGTTTCAATCTGGATCCTTTGATTCGAGCAGAAAGACACCATATTGCCCGTCTTTAAAAACCCAATGTAACTCCAACTGAAGTCACAGAGGGCTTCCTGTGCCTACAGCTGAGGGTATGTACCTCTCTTCTTAAAGGCTAAAATCAGAGAGACCCTCACTGCTTTCCTGGCCAGGCTCACCATCTTAGATCTAGGAAATAGGCAGGATCTGCTGGGCAGGCCCTTAGAGGGAAGGGGTAAAAGACAGGCCTTTCTCTTGAGCTTCTCCTAAAGGCTCTGCAGCTTCCAAGCATGTGGGTGTGCTTGTGTGAGCCTGCTAAGGAGGGGGAAATGAAAGGGGGGCAGATCTCAGGATGTAGGCAGCTTGAGCATCCCACAGCCCCTTTCCTGTCTTTCCTCCCCCTCCTCCTCCAGGCTTTTGCTGGAACAGCTTAGCAATAAGCCCAAGGCAAAAAGCCTTTCTTTCTGCCATTCAAGCTATTTCTAGCTCTCTGCCTTGGCTTCCCTCCCCCAACCAAAATATAGCTGACTTACTTGGGCATCCTCTCCCTTTATAAGAGCTTCTGAGGGGCCTTTCTGTTAGCTCTTTCTTAGGAAGCACAGAGACCACAAGTGTAAATTAGGGAGAAGCCAGCATGGAGGGGCCTTCCAAACAGGACCATCAAGGACAGGTGAGGAGAGAATTGTCAAATAATTGTCAAATTCAGTGGGAGCCCCTTACTATCTTTCTAGTCCTCTGACATTTCACTCTCCCCTATCCAAGCTCTGGTCTCTGCTGTTGCTACAAGAACAACTCTGGGCCTTTCCACTGGCCGTCCCCCAGGACTGGACACTCTTTTTTTCCTCATCTAAGCTTCTTGGCTTTCCTGCTTCCTTCAAATCCCAGCTAAAGTTCTCCTTCTGGGAGAAGCCTTTTTTAATCCCCCTTAACGCTAGTGTCTTTCCTTTGTGATTATCTTCATTCTGTTCCTACGATTGATTGTCTTATACCTTTCTTTACATCTTCAGTGCTTAATACCATGTCTGAGACATCACAGGAGCTTAATAAATGCTTACTGAAAAGGACCCTATGAAGGAAAGAAAAGGGAGAAAAAATGGGAGAGGCTGGGCTCAAAGGGAGATGATAGAAGGCAGAGTCAATTTTCTGGAGAAGAAAAACGAAGAGTTGGTCCTACACCAAGTTCCCCAAAGCACTTTTGTGGGGAGAAGCCATTGTTCAGTTCCCAGAAGATTTGAGCAGACTTAATCTTTAAGGACATAGGACATCTAAAAACCTTGGTAAGAGGAGGTCAGTAGGCTTTAGACCAACACACACACTATATTTTCTCTAGAAAAGTAATTAATACCCACCATATATCCTCAATCTTTTCATAGGGATTCCTGATTCTATAAACTGATGTATATGAATTTGCAATCTGCCTCTGACTCTATGACAACATGAGATTTGCATCCAATAGAAATTTAATAAATGTTTGTTGTCTTGAATTGATTCCCAAAATCTTGGTTTTAGCAAGATAGAAGAAAGGAAATTAAGCAAAAATTCAGACACACCAGTTCTGGCTGAGAGGTTTGCCCAAAAGGGTTTAGGAACCAGCTACCTACATCCTCCAAATATAGGAGATTAAGGTGACCCATCATCCTCCCTGCCGGTGCTGACCCACCAAACTCAGATCTATGTGTCTGGTCTCAATCTGGACACTCTGATCACCCCTTCTCACCATGTGACTCTTTACCATGTCCTCCCCAAGGAAGGGTCTGCCTTTGGTCTTCTGAGGGATACTGATGGAGCCCAGAGGCTATCCAGTGTTTATCCCTTGATTTCCTCCTGTATTCTGTCCTACTTTCCCCACTACAGACCCACTTTTCTCCTTGTCTATCTCTAGCAACTTTTTTAAATGGAACTTCTGTCACAGTTCTCATCTGATAATATGTTGCTGCCGACTCATGGCCACCTAAGACTTCTCTCCACTGATTTTTGGATAAAGTAAAGCACAAAATTACACAAGTTGCAAAGAGCCAAACACCCAGTAAGTGTGTGAGACTGAATTTGAACTCAGAGCCAAAAGCTCTATCCATTGCATCACTCAGCTGCTTCTTGAACTCTTTTGCCTACAGGAAAACTGACTTGGTTAAGATCCCATCTGAACTAATGGATCCAGAATTTGAATTCAGATCCACTGACTCTAACTTCACTTTTTTTTTAATGTAGAAATTCTTTCTTAATAATTTCTTACACAGAATGTTTGTGGCGGCCCTTTTTGTAGTGGCTAGAAAATGGAAACTGAATGGATGCCCATCAATTGGAGAGTGGCTGAATAAATTATGGTATATTGAATATTATCGTTCTATAAGAAACGACCAGCAGGACGATTTCAGAGAGGCCTGGAGAGACTTGCATGAACTGATGCTGACTGAAACGAGCAGAACCAGGAGATCATTATACACAGTAACAACAACATTACATGATGATCAATTCTGATGGACATGGCTTTCTACAACAAAGAATTGTCTCAAACCAGTTCCAATTGTTCACTGAAGAAAACCATATACACCCAGAGAGAGGGATATGAAATATGGACCACAACATAACATTTTCATGCTCTCTATTGATATTTGTTTGCATTGTGTTTCCTTTCTCTGATTTTCTTTTTTTTCTTGTAGATAGGATTTTTCTTGCACAACTTGTCAAATATTTCAATATTATTAACATATAGTGGACTTCCTGCCATCTAGGGGAGGGAAGGGGACTGGGGGTAAAATTTGTAATGGAAAGCTTTTTTTTTTTTTTTTAATTTTTATTTTATTTGCATAACATATGTGTGGGTAATTCTTCAACAATAACCCTTACATAGCTTTCCGTTACAAATTTTTCCCCCCAACTCCCCACCCCTCCCCTAGATGGCAGGATATCCACTACATGTTAATTATGTTAAAATATTGGCAAATCGAATATATGTATACATATTTAATGGAAAGCTTTGTAAAGATCAATGCTGGGGAACTACCCATACATATGTTATACAAATAAAAAGCTTTAATAAAAATGAAAAAAAAAATAAAAATAAAAATAAATAAATAAATAATTTCTTGCACAAACAGCAATTAAATGAGTCAAACTTTTAAGGCTGAAAAGTATATAATTGATGTCATTTAGTCCTCACAACTCCATAAGGAACTCCAGGAATTAGTATGTCCATTTCTCATATGAGGAAACAGATCTACAAAGAACATTTGTACATTTGTAGTCTCTGTGATCATATGGCCAAGTAAACTTTCTGTCCATTGCACTTCTGACAGGGTGATCCTAGTATTCACTATAGGGACTATAGCAGAAAGTCACTCTCTAGCAAGAGCTCAATAAATATTTGTAGATTATTCTTTTAGAATTGCACATACTGTGATGATCAATTCTGATAAACTTTGTTCTTTTTGACAATGAGGCAATTCAAGCCAATTCCAATAGATTTGTGATGGAGAAAGGCATCTGCATCCAGAGACAGTGAATGTAGATCACAGTATTTTTACTTTTTTGTGGTTGTTTGCTTGCTTTTTGTTTTTCCTCCTCATTTTTTTCCTTTTTGATCAGATTTTTCTTGTGCAGTATGATAAATATGAAAATATGTATAGGAGAACTGTACATATTTAACATATATTAGATTACTTACTATTGAAGAGGTAGGGAAAGGGAGGGAGAAAAATTTGGAATAAGATTTTGCAGGGGTGAATGTTAAACTATCTTTGCATTTTTTGAAAATAAAAAGCCATTATTTTTTAAAAATAGAATTGCACATAATTAACTTCTATCAGATTACTTGCTGTCTTGGGGAAGGGGAAGGGAAAAAATTTGGAATATAAAGTTTTTTAAAAAAATAATGTTGATCCTAGCTGTGTGACCCTAGACAAATCATTTAACCCCAATTGCCTCAGCAAAATATATATATAGAGAGAGAGAGAGAGAGAGAGAAAGTTATCTTTATTTGGAAAAATTAAATTCTTTGAAAAAATATATAATGAAAAATAAAAACAAAAACAAACAAAATTAGAAACCTTGACAAGATATTTCCTTTTTAGAATTAAAAAAAAAAAATTCTTCTTTTACCTTAGGGTAAGAGCATTCTTCTCTTTTTTCCAAGAAGGAAGTTTGTATAAAGGAATGAGACAGATACCTGCTAGGTGACTGGGCTGGGGGGGGGGGGGGGAAAGAAGGACACAGGGACACAGAAAGGTGAGGGGCAAGAGCAGCCTCCAGCCAATGACCCAGTACTAATGGAAGCTTGCCACAGAACCGGAACTGTCAGAGGGAATGGGCTCCCAGGCCTCCAGCTAGACTGGAATTAGCAGCCCAAGGGCCCGGCCTCTGGAAGAGGCCTTTGGCAGGTGGGAGGATCGCTGCTTGGGAGAGGAGGTAATCGGGCAGCAGAGAGAGGCCTGGAATGGGCCATCTCCTCCAGTGATCCTGGCCTTATATGGAGATTCCCACGGCAAAGTACACCCAGCCCTCAGCTGTTTTCCACCCCAGCAGACTGCTCTTGGCCAGGGAAGGCAGACCGGCCTGCTCAGCCGGGTTTAACTACTTTTCTACCAAAGGCAGACCAGGTAGGATCCAGAGGAGGAAACAAGGGAGGGGGAGGGAGTGTTCCTGCTAGGCAAGCCCTGGTGAAATAGGGTCGGACTGAGCCCCTCTATCCAAAGGCTGCCAAAAGGCCCATTTCTCCATGCTCATCCACAAGATATCTCCCTCTGAAACAAGAGCCCTCACAGCCTGATACAGAAGGAGACCCAGTGGGGAGATAACCCTGCCCCAAGGCACCATCATCCTAATAACTGGCATTTATCCAGCATTTTAAAGTCAGCAAAGCACTTTACATGCATGGTCTGGTTTGATCCCCTCAAGAACTCAGTGACAGAGGTACGAGCTATACATTTATCCCTATTTTATAGAAGAAATTAAAAGCTAGGAGAGAGTAAATGACTCCCTTTAATAATGACAATTATTAAGTGTCAGGGGTGGGTTGTGAATTCAGGCCTCCTCCTTTCTCATATCTGGCACAATTTGCAACAGAAGGCACTTAATAAAATTTAGAATTGAAGGAACTTTAAAGCCATTATGCTCATTCCTTCCCTCTCCTACCATATACTTTTTTTTTTTAAGATTATACATGTACATTGATTTCTTACATATTTCATTATGAATTAGGTTGGGTGAGAAAAATCATAACAACAGGGAAAAACCATGAAGAAGAAAAAAAAAAGGAGAGGAACAAGAAAGTGAAAATAGTATGTATTAATCCACATTCAGTTTCCATAGGTCTCTCATCCAGCTTATTTTCTCTCATATACTTTTAAATTTATTTTAAAATCATTAAGTCCTTCTCCTTGCAAAGAGAAAAAGAAAAAGAAAAACCCCTAGCAACAAATAAGCATAGTTAAGTAAAAGAAATACACACATCTGTCACATTCAAAAAAGATGCCTCATTCTGCACCTTGAATCCATTCCCTTCTGAAAGGAGGTAGATACTTAAACTTCATCATTGGCCTCCTGGAGTTGATTGATAAAAGGATCTATTAGATATATACATATATATATCTTTATATATAGATATAGATTATATATATATGTATATATATAGATCTTTAAGTCTTTGAAAATTATTTTCTTTTTTTAATGTTATAGTCATTAAAGAAACACTTGGCTTGATTTTGTTCATTTCACTCTGCATCAATTCATTTAAGTCCTTAGGTTTCTCTAAAGTTAGTCAATCAATAAGTTTTTATTAAACACTTGCCATGGACCAGGCACTATGCTATGTAATAATGATACAGAAAAAAGCCAAAAATCGTACAGAAAGGACTCTGCTCTCACAAAACTCACAGTCTAGGGGGAGACAACAAGTAAATAACTACGTACAAACAAGATACAGACAGGATAAACTGGAGATAATTATAGAGGAAAGGGATTAGCATTAAGGAAGACTGGGAAAAGCTTCTTCTAGACAGTGGATTTTAGATAAGACTTGTGGGAAATCAAGGAAGTCAGGGTACAAAAAGTGAGGAGTATTCCAGCTATGGTAGACAGACAGTAAAAGCATCCAGGGTCAGTAATAGTCTAGCTTATGAAAGTAATAGCAAAGTGATCAGGAAAGTATGAAGAGCTTTAAAAGGCAAACATGGGATTTTATATTTATTCCTAAGGTTGAATAGGGAGATAACACGGTCAAATTTGAACTTTAGGAAAATTAATTTGACAGCTGAGTAGAAGATGGGTTCCAGTGGAAAGAGACAAGGCAGGGATACTGCAGTAGGCAAACTGGGGCAATGGATGCTTGAACCAAGATGGTGTCATTTCAGAAAAATAGCATAAGAGACGTTGGAAAGTTAGAATTCATAGGAATGGCCAATTGATTGAGGGGGCGAAAGTAGCAAGAGTAAAGAATCAAGAGTGACACGTGAGCCTAAGTGACTAAGAGGATGGTGGGCTGTTCTATAATAATAGGGACATTTGGAAGATAAGCAGCATAGCTAAAACTTAGCAGGGAAAAGGCATGTAATATTTATGGCTATTTAGTGGGTTTTGTTTTTGTTGGGAGAGGGGAGGCAGGCAGGATGTAATAGGGCTGGGGAAGTAGAAATAATTTATAAAATCTGTTATAGTACTCCACGTTCATGTCTGCACCTAAATCCTTATGCCTGCCAAAAATTAATGAATAAAATTAAAAACTAAAATACCTCAAGCAGCAGGAAGAAAATAGAAGCATGGGGAATGGGTGTAGAAGGGGCTTTGTAGTCCCTATTAACCTTGGAGAATTCAAGGAGTGAAGGGGGGCAGAGTATAAGTCAGAACACCCTGTTACCATGGTAATAAGATCCCACAAAATACTCTGTTTCTAAAGGAAAGAGGACAGAAAAGAGGGGCTGATAGTCCAGAGAAATCAGGTCATTGGGCCAGTTATTCAGAAGCAGACCTCTTAGTAACAGTCAGTCATGGGAAGCAGACTTCGAGGTCCCCTCCCATTCAGGTCTTGGGTCTGGATCCTCCGGTTTCAGTTTAATTGAAAGGGTCTGGCTGGAGTACAGAACTAGCAAGGCAAGACTGAGCCAACCCAGGTGGGGTGTTGAAAAGCAGAACCAAATTATTTGTGTTCACAAATAAGACCGCATCACTCCCTGGGGTGCCTGGCAAAAGGGCTTTTGGCTTTATCTCAACACCAGTCTCTATGGAAGAGATGGGGGGGGGGCTGGGGCTACTGCAATTATACCCTCCTTCAACCAAACCCACCTAAAATGACAGCTAAGGAACATATGAATACAACCAAAGGGGGGGGGGGATTAACTAGTCAGAGACTTGACCACCCTTAGGGAATCTTTCTCCTTCTTTCTCTCTTTAAACCTCTCAGAATTTCCAAAAAAATTGAAACTAAGTTTACAAGAAGTCAGAACAGGATGGGACCTGATGGATTACAGGACTGCCTTTTTACAAAGTTTCTCCAAAACAGAGGAAAACCATCGAGAAGACAGAGTAGGACAGAGAGGAAAAAGTTCAAGGAATTTTAAGAGGTAATTTATCCAGGCTAAATGTCAACAGGGATATGACCACAGCTGATTCCAAAGAATTGAGGGAAAGACCCAGACCCTCCAGTAGTGCTTTTTCCCATAAAGGCACTCAGATTATGGAACTACTTTGGCTCATTGAGCAGGGGAATCCTGCCTAGTTTTTCTAACTCCCCTCCTAGGGATGGCTATAGAAAGTCAACTTTCCCTCGCCCCACATCAAATTCTCCTTAAGGAAAGAGAATATTGGATTGGAGGTGTTGGGGTGGGCCTGACGGCAGCTACCACCATATTACTTTAGGTTCCATGTTGGGATAAAATGAGGCTCTTAGGTGTTCAATGGTTAATAAAAGGATATACATATCCATACATATTACATATCCTTAGCATAGAAAGGATGCTCAATAAAAGATACTTCAGCACTTAGCCTGAATGGATGGGGCTTTCCCCATACAGAAACAACTGAAGTGGTCTTAAGTCTGAAGGGTTCCAACTTCATGTGGGTGGGCCCTATTTTGGCCTTAGATAACCAGGAAAACACATAAGTATGAAAAGAAGCTCTCAAGGAATTGCATTAAGGGAGCAAGAGAATCGGGTTTTAGTCCCCAAGCCAACCAAATCCTTTCTGTTTTGTCAACTTTTAGGGGAAAACTAGCCTAACTCAAAGGAGTGGGAGGTTGGAGGAGGTAACAAGTGACAGATATTGGTCTTCTCACAACAGGGAACTTCTAAGTTTTTATAAAGGATAATTTACATTCATGCATCATTCCCCACTCATCACCACAGAGTGAAACCATCCATGGGACCATTAAACTAGGAAAAAAATACCTTGCAAACTCCTATCCCCAGAAGATCAATTCAGTTCTATTCTAGTCCTAAGAGGAAGGAAGGAAGGATCCTTGATCTTGCCAGGTTCAGGCATTGGGTTCTTGAAGCAAATCCCTTTATCTCCCTGAAACTCAGCTTCCTCATCTGTAAAATGGGCCTAATAATATTTGCATGACCTATTGCTTTGTAGAGCTTAATATTCTCTCTATAGGTCTGACTCAATGTATTTCCTCTCCTCCTAGGAGATATAACTACCTAATCCTCACAACAATTAAGACCGACCCGTTCTTCCAAGAATTCTGTGGCTCACAGACATCCGGAGTCAGTACCAATATGACCTAGAAAGTGCCTGAAATAGCTCTGGCAGTTTATAGACGTTGATTCAAAAATACAACCCACATTTAGCTATCCTACCCTACCAAACTCTCTCGAGCCAGATCAGCCATCAACTCCACAGGCTGAGGGCAGCTTCCTCTGTCACCAGGCAGACAATATCTCAAATACTTACATGTAATAATAGTATTACCCTGTACATGACAGTTTACAATCACAGTCTTTTTCTAAGCTTCTATATGAAATTTAGATTATCCAGAACAGAAATCACTCATGACAAGACAGGAAGGACAATTAATACCTACCACAAACAGCATCTCACATCTGAAGATGCTTCCCTAAATAGCTGCTGGGAAGGAGACAGAATCCCTTCTTCTACCATTCCACTTGGGACTGACTGCTTTCAATGTAACAAGATCATAGAATCTTAACCAAACAGTTAGAAAGGACTTTAGAAGCCATTTAGTCCAACCCCTCTATTTTACAAATGACATAACTGAGGTTTCAGAAAAGCAAAAGGATTCATTCAATCATATAACTTACAAATAATGACACTGATATCTATCTCAAAGGCAGCATCTGAACCTAGGACTTCCTGACTCCAAGTCTAGCACTTGATTCACTAAACTAAGATGTTTCTCTAAGTACTAGAGAGAAGAGATTTCTTATTCTTCCACCTCCCTTTCCACCTTGACTCCCAGATCAATAGCTACAGAGAAAAAAGAAAGCAGTTCTTTTAGAGCAAAGGTTCATTCCCTGGGCTAAGGCACTCTGGCGTTCCTCAGGTTCCCTTTGGGCTAGAAAGGTATAAAGGGAGATTAGGGAGGCTTGTCATTATTCAAGGGTCAGCTCCCAGGAGCCAGTGAGTTGGCTGATCACTGCAGATGAAGGTGGAGGAGGAGGGATGTGAGGAAGACACTGAATCACAGGAAAACAAGCCCAGCATTGTCTCCTTTTGATGCAGGAAGGAGTACCAAAAAGGCAAATAGTAGGGAAGAAAAACACATTGAACATATTATTATTTATTAGCTTAACTCAGATCCTCTCAAAAGACCAGGCAGTAGAGAAGAAAAGGGGCAGAAATCAAACCTTCAGCCCCACTCCATACCTCAGAGGAGGAAGGTACAATAATTAACAATTCACGTTTATAGAGCACCCAATTCAGCATCCTTATCCCACTTTACTAAGGGGGAAACAATCTCAGAGAGATGAAGGCCCTTTGCCTAATGCCATATGGCCAGAAAAGTTATGGCAGCATTCAAGCCAGAGGTTCTGGTCTCAGTGGTCCCTAGCACTGGGCCCACTATAATATTTAATTCTTTGAGGAGGACGACAGACAATTCCCTCATGTTCCTCACTGCCTTTCTCGGCTACCCCTATTGAACCCAAATCAAGGAAAGAAAGGAAAAGACACTCCTTCAATACCCACTGCCCACATACAACCAAATTGACCGTTATTGCTTTTGAGCAAGGGATGCAAGGAGTAACATCTCGGACAGAAACATGCATGTGCAACCAAGAGCAGGTTTCACGTGACTTTTTTCTCCTCCAGCAACACCAAGAGCAGAAAGACTCTGGCCTTCAGTTCCAAATCAATGACATCCTACTTTACCTTTCACAATACTCCAAGCTAATTTTCTAAATTTAGAGTTTACTATTAAAAACAGACCTGGGCTTAAATCTTAGTTCTCTCACTAATTAGTAATTTGGGGCAGAATTTCACCTTCCCCTGCAAAAGGAGGGTGATGGATTATTTGCAGTGCTTTCCAGCTTTAAGATTCTATAACTTTACAACTAATTCGAGATTCTATAATTTTCTCTTTTTCTCGCTTCCCCACCCCTTTTTCTTTTTTCTTCCTTCCCCCCTCCTCTCTCCCCCTTTCTCAGTCTGTCTGTCTCACTCACATACATTCCTCTCCACCTCCTAGCAGTTATAAGGACTTGAGCATGAGGAATGGTTTTATGGAGAGTAGTCAGATTTTCCATGAAAGGGAAATGATCTCTTTGCTTTCTTTATAATCTGTCTTCTTGTGTGGATGAATACACATCCTGGTGTGAGGAGGCCTCCAACACTAAATTTGATTGTGGACATATGTCAAAGGTCACTGAGGTCAAGAGAGTTTATATTAAGTCAGTGCTGGAAAAATCTCCAATGCAGTCCCCAGCCACTCAGCCTGTTTTGCAAGGGGAATTAACCAAAAGAATTGTTCTGTTTTTGCTTTTTAACATAAGAAATGAAGCATCAGGAGTCTCCCGCTGGTCTTGCTAAATTACAAGATGAATTGGTATTGCTAAAAACTTCATTTCATTTCATTACCTGTACTGGTCTCCCTAGGGAGATGAGATTTCTGCACATAAACAGTGCTAGGGCTTCTAAGGGTAAGAAAGAAATGTGAAGGTTATCTAAGACAACTTCCTTCCAACCTCAGGATGGTCATCCCGGGGCTGTTGTTCCTATTTCCAGCAATGATTTGAGGGGATCAGAAAATCCAAGTTTGAACCCTCAAGTCTGTTCATGGGATCCTGTGCAATCACTTTTCTCCTCTGGGTCTCAGTTTTTCTCATCTGTAAAATGTGGGAAGCACATTGATGTTCCTTCTCCAAATCTCTACTTCTTAGGATGCATCATTAAAATGTAGTTAGAGAGTACCTTCCAAGTAAGAGAACAGGCAGGACTGGAATTGTGACTTCAGGGGTAGGAGGTCCATCACTGAAAGCGGATTAATGGACTGCATGCATCAATGCAGGTGAGCAACTTCTCTGTATAACAAGAGCCGGGACCCTTCCAGGGTCACAGAGGCAACATTGAATCCAGGTCTTCTTCACCATCCTTAAAAGAGCCAAAATCTGCCTTTCTAGGATTTGAGCCCTTTGAATCTACTTTCTGGAATCATACAAAGTAATAACTATTCCCAATTCTGCCAAAGAATTTGATGAGCTCCCAAAACTTAAAACTGAGTTCCTGAGGGCACATAGAACAGTGACTGGTGTGGAGAGGCAAGCCAGTTGGAATGGGCTGAACTTCACTATGTACCTGAATGAACCCTGGGCATCCAATGACCTACCAGGAGAAGGAATGAGTCCCGAGTCTGTGGCCCTTTTTTTAAAATAGTATTTATTTTTATTTTTTTTAAATAGTATTTTATTTTTTCCAAATACATGCAAAAAACAGTTTTCAACATTTACCTTGGCAAAACCTTGTGTTCCAAATTTTTCTTTTCTTTTTTTTTTTTGCTGAGGCAATTGGGGTTAAGTGACTTACCCAGGGTCATACAGCTAGGAAGTGTTGTGTCTGAGGCCAGATTTGAATTCAGATGCTCCTGACTGTGTTCCAAATTTTTCTCCCTGTCTTCCCACTTCTCCCTCCCCAAGTCAGCAAGCAATCCAATATAGGTTAAACATGTGCAATTCTCCTAAACATATTTCCATATTTGCCATTCTAAGCAAGAAAAATCTGATCAAAAGGGGTAAAAAAAAAAAACCAAGCAAACAAAACAATAACAAAAGGAGAAAATACTATACCCTGATCCACATTTAGCCTTAGCCTCCACAGTTCTCTCTCTGGGGGTGGATGGCACTTTCCGTCACAAGTCTATTGGAATTGAGTGGCCTCTTTCTTAAAAAGAACAAGTACAAATATTCCCTGGGTGGGGATTCAACCCTCAGTGGCTAAGTGCTCAATCCACAGACCTATAGACAAGTTATTCAGGTCTCTTTTTAAGGATCATGCACTTTGTCTTTAAAATGAATGTCATAACGTATATCAGATTTAACATATATTTAATATATTTAATATGTATTGGACTACTTGCAATCTAGAGGAAGGAGAGGAAAATTTGGAACAGAAGGCTTTGCAAGGGTCAATGTTGAAAAATTACCCATGCATATGTTTTGTGAATAAAAAGCTTTAATAAAAATTTAAAATAAAATAAAATGAATACCATAGCCCCCACATACATGTGTATGCACATGGGAAAATCTATATAAATGCAAGTTAATACATGAAAAGTCACAAAATAGTTATAGATAAAAGTGATGAGGTGCCAATGAGCACTCTAGAAGTTCAGAAGGCAGAGGCAGGTTCCTGTGGACCAGAGTGTTCAGAAGGTAGGAAACCTTCCTGCAAGAAGTGGGATGTAGGTAACATTCAGGTGGAGAGAAGAAGTGTATTCACAGATGGAAGAAATAGCATAAGCAGAAACAACAATGAGCCTATTGTCCTAAAGAAAGGAAAGGGCAAAGGAATAAACATTTCTTAAAATTTATTTTTGTTAAGAAACAAAATTTCTTAAGTACCTACTATTAAAAGCACAGGGGATAGAGCACCAAGTCTGGGTTCAAATCTGCGCTCAGACCCTGGACAAATCATTTAACTCTGTCTCCATTTCCTTATCCATAAAATGAGTTGGAGAAAGAAATAGCAAATACTCTAGGATCTCTGCCCAGAAAATCCCAAAACTGGTCAGGAAGAATCAACTGAAAACCAAGTGAACAAGAAGCAACACCCTACTAGTGCCAGGCACTGTACTAATTGCTTTATAAATGTTATCCCTAAGGGATAGTCTTAAGTGAAATCCACCTTACTGGGAGATGTGTGTTGAGATAAGAACAATAGAATATTAGACCCAAATAGACAAGTTTAGATCATTTTAGTCCAACTCCCTCATTTTAAAGGAGTAAAATAACTTATCCAAGAGCACACTGCTAACTGGAGGCTGAACCAAGACTAGAAATCAGATTCCCAGTCCAACCTTCTTCAGGATCTTCTGGCTGCAGCTCATGAATATTCACCCAGAATTCAAGCAACAATTGGACTATACAAGGCAGGATGCATGACACAGACATTTTAAATCACTCTATGTTCATCTCCCCCTCCCTACCTCCATGCCCCTCATTACAGCAGATAAGGGGAAAGATTTCTTTTGGAGGAAGGGAACAAACCCTGAAGGAGAAAACATCAAAATTAAAAGCATAATGGAATTCATTAAAGAGAGAAAGAACAGGGAAAGTCTGTGTCCTGCAATGCATAGAGTCTCTCTGGCCATGGTGAAAGCATAACCCCCAACTTGTTCCAAGCGAAAGCATCAAAGCATCAGGTAAAAAAGTTTAAACCCCACAGGGCCTCCAATTAGGTTGCTTGCTCAAAAGAACACACAGCAGTAGTCAAGATGGCCCCTCCATCATATTGTGAGGTAACACCAGAAGCTGGCTCACCCACAAACTTTGCAATCTGCAATGCTTCTCCCTCTGCACAAATGCAGGAAGACATATCCATCACCTCCCTTGCAACCCACCATTGTCATGCAAGCTCTAAGATGTCTATCTAAGGGATGGCTATGGAATCAAGACCCTCTGTATGGCTAACTTGCTGATATACAGGGATGGAAGCTGCAGACCTGACGTAGTTGGTCAGAATCATACTCAATGTAACAAATTGAGCTAGAAGGGGATTTTGAAGGATTATGGTGTGCAGCATTTCTGCCACTGAAAACTTTTGGGTTGGAAAGATATAAATGGAATAGGAAAAACCTGGTTTGCAGGCAGGGGTATCTTGGGAATGTAGAATATATTTGGGATAATTGCAAGTGTGAGAAAGGAGGGGTGGAGAAAGAAGGAAGGAAGAAAATAGGAAAAAAAA